>RQTK01000103.1:712596-717596 GCA_003991915.1 Elysia chlorotica | reverse complement strand
GGGGCTGTATCTGTATCTGTGGCTGCACTGGGGCTGTAGCTGTGGCTGGACTGGGGCTGGTGGAGCGCCAGTCATGGTGCCAGTGTTGATGTGTTCAAATAGGTCAGCTGGGGCTAGGTCTGGGGGTGCGTGTTGACCCATAGCCAAAATCTAGCCTCGAAAAGATAAAGATGACACTTGGCCCTGACAATGAAATTCGGAAAAAATCACATTTTGATTACAATTTCTACAAATTAATAGTTTGTATAAAATTAATGATAGTAACCAATGAACTTAGTATAGATAAAACATTTCTTGTAATTGCAGTACTTGACAAATACAAGTGTTCACACCGAATCGATAATGCTTCCACCAGGCTTGAGCTTGATAACAATAGAGCATGCACTACCATTCCTGGCACCAGTGACTGGTGGAGCACCAGCCTTGGTCTAATTGCGCTAATAAGTTGTTCTTAGAGTCTTTCCTACACATTGCTAGAAAGTTTGGTACTAATAACTGTCTACACATAGCTTGGTTCCAAAATAAAAGTCTCCCAGTAGAGCTTGAAAAATAAAAATAACAGTAGAGTCTATTTAAAAAAAAAAGGTTGCCATAGACCAGCTCAGATGGCGTGGATATGGCTGTCGCTTCCGTATGAAACCCTCTTGTATTTTTTAGCCTCGGTCTGACTGCGCAAATAAATACAAAATGGGTTCAATAAAAAAAACCCATGTCCAAAGGGGGGGGGGGGGGGGGGGGGGGGTCCTAATTTAATAATTTAAAATCTTGAGTTTAGAGGGCGCGGACGGATTAAAAAACGGCAGCATGCTCATTTAAAAATGTGCGCCTTTCAAATACAGTGCTACTATAATAACCTCTGCGCGATTCTGTATAAATGCATCCTTACTCAAAGACTCATGCTTTGTTTAATTTTCGCGGGCGCTGCACTATTTTGCGCCGCTTGACAGCTTCACTATATTTCTACCCTTACGTAACGAGGGAAAAGAGATCTAAATCTAGAACACCTTTTTTATTTTTAATAATTATTGGCCAATGCTGCTAAATTAGCTTTCAACCATCACCCACACTCAAGTCTTTAGCACTAGAGGGGCACAGCGAGAATGAGGCAAGCTGGTTTCTAGATCTAGATCTAGGTCTAAAGCGTGTTATGTTCAGCCGCACTTCGAGAAGTGTAGGTCTAGGGTTGGAAGGACCACACGATCCAGTATTTTTTGGGACTCCTATGTGCAAGTGCAAGGTATTATTAATTATTTTATTTGAAACAGGTGGTTACACAGCAACTTTGGGATATTTTGTGAGTATAGATTAAAAAAAATAAAATAAGTAAAGATAGATAGATAGATAGATAGATAGATAGATAGATAGATAGATAGGTAGATAAATTCGTATTTGCATTTGATATATGAGTCGTAAGCTTAGGCCTACCACTACGTTGTACCTATGGTCGTATATGAAAAATTATTAGTAGGGTATTTCAAAAAAAAAAATGCTTTTACATTTTTAGCCGATAAAAGTAATAACTTTATAATATTTCATCATACAATGAGATTTAAAAAAATATCCAAACAAACTTAAACATTATTATATAATTATATATATTGTTATACATATTAATTATGAAAGACCCCAATGTCTACCTTCTCAGATCCAAACAAGAAACAATGCTGCCACAACTTCAAATACGCTGTCTCAGTCTGTTTTTGGCGTTTGCGCTTGCAAACGGAAAGCTTTACGACTTCTACGCGTCAAAAGTGCGCCAAACAGTGCACGACGGTATCGCGTCGTGTCAGAGTTTGGGTTATGACGGTCTAGCCATAGTCAAATCGCCAGAGAGTTACGCGTATGCCCTTCAGGTCACACTTGATCTAAGGTAAGGAGGAGATAGTTATTGATTGGTTACGATGGTCTAGCCATAGTCAAATCGCCAGAGAGCTACGCGTATGCCCTTCAGCTAACACTTGATCTAAGGTAAGGAGGAGATAGTTATTGATTGGTTACGATGGTCTAGCCATAGTCAAATCGCCAGAGAGCTACGCGTATGCCCTTCAGCTAACACTTGATCTAAGGTAAGGAGGAGAGATTTATTGATGGTTACGACGGTCTAGCCATAGTCAAATCGCCAGAGAGCTACGCGTATGCCCTTCAGCTAACACTTGATCAAAGGTAAGGAGAGATATTTGATGGTGCTCTGTCGCTTAGTTCAATTAAAATGTTAGAGCGCGCACCTTTCATCTTTGAAGGTCATGGTTTGATCCCCGATAGAGAAAACGCACGTTTTGGATGTTTTAGTACCGTATGACCGGCTGAGACAGCACAAAATAGGCTATACTATGGACGGGCCCCAGAGTAACGTCTGACAATTTTACGTGCTACCACACTCGACACAGGGCGGGGACACCTGGACTCCTGTCTCAGCTGGTCGCATTAAACTAACGCCGACCAGACCAGCAGGGGACGAAATTCGTGGGATTCGAACCGCGGATATTCAGATATGGACACCAACCCTCCACCACTTCAGCCCCTTGCGAGTCCGTGTATTCCTCCTCTCTCACTGTGCGACAGAAAGTGAAATTATGCCAGTCCGCTATTAAGCCCAGTGTCTGACGATGAATACAAAAACCAATTAATCTCCAGAAAGCCTATGTATTTTACGTGATAAATTAATGGGCACATAATAACAATTGTATCAATAAATCTGTATGTTAGGTGGCAGTATTTTCCCAATAACAATTGGAACTCTCTCTCTCTCTTTCTTTCTCTTTCACCCCAAAATCTGTCACCACCCCCCACTCCCCCCCCCCCCCCCGCCACTCTCTCTCTCTCTCTCTCCTTCTCTTTCACCCCAAAACCTCTGTCACCACCCCCCACTCTCACCCCACCCCCACCTCTCTCTGTCTCTCTCTTTCTCTTTCATCCCACAATCTCTTTCACCACCCCCTACTCTCACCCTCTCTCTCTGTCTCTCTTTCTCTTTCACCCCAAAATCTGTCACCACCCCCCACTCTCTCTCTCTCTCTCTCTCTCTCTCTCTCTCTCTCCCTCCACCAGGAAAACAGCGATTCCCAATGGAGTGTACATCGGTTTACAGAAAGATCCACAGACTGGGAACATGACGTGGCATGATGGGTCGAGAGATACCCTGGATAGTCCTTGGCCATACGACCCGAATCTGAGTTCACTGCCGTATGGAGTCATCAACAATGTCGGCAATTTGGTGGGGAGTTCTGGACGGACGCTGCAATATGCCCTCTGTGGACATCGTAAGTAGGCCTATTTGTGAAAACGGTGCGACATAATTATGAGTGAGTTTGTTTTTAAGGCACGTCAGCACGGTAACGGTTTACAGAAAGATCCGGGGGGCGCGGTGGCCCAGGGGTAGAACATCGGCTTCCGACGCAAAAGGTCCCGAGTTCGAATCCTGGCTGTTGCAATCCCTACTGGTTGGGTCGGTGTCAGTATAATGTGACCGGCTGAGACAGGAGTCATGGTATCCCCACCCTGTCTCGTGTGTGGCAGCACATAAAATTGTCAGACGTCCGTCTTGGGGCCCGTCCACGATGTAGCCTATAAGTTGCTGATGTTGGACGTTAAAACCCAACCAACCCAACCAAAAAAATCTGAAAGATCCACAGACTGGGAACATGACGTGGCATGATGGGTCGAGAGATACCCTGGATAGTCCTTGGCCATACGACCCGAATCTGAGTTCACTGCCGTATGGAGTCATCAACAATGTCGGCAATTTGGTGGGGAGTTCTGGGCGGACGCTGCAATATGCCCTCTGTGGACATCGTAAGTATCTAAAGACCACAGGGGAAAAACCGGACATGTCACAAATTTGAATATTTTAAGTTATGCCCCTTAGATTATAAAGGGCGCTTAATTTTATCATAACGGTAAAGAGTGGTATGGAAAAACCGGACATGTCACCTAAAATTAGCAGTATAAAAAAACATATCCTTTAATAGATGACAGCTTTTCAAAGTTTAAAATTCAAATAACTAAAAACTTGCCAGATGTGACATGTCCGATTTTTCGCCTGTGGTCTTCATCTGTGAAAATGGCGACAATTATGAGTGAGTAGTTTTTTAGGACGTCAGCACGTAACGGCTATGTGACGGTAACGGCTATGTTGAGCCCATGATGTCCTAAGGCAGCTAATGCATTATACTTGTAGTAACGGTGATTCCTTATCTCTTTGAGTAGTAGAGTGAGTGAGTGAGTGAGTTTGTTTTACGGCACGTCAGCACGGTAACGGCTATGTTGTGCCTGAGTGAGTGAGTGAGTTTGTTTTACGGCACGTCAGCACGGTAACGGCTATGTTGTGCCCATGATGTCCCTACAAGTATAAGTGATTGAGTGAGTGAGTGAGTTTGTTTTACGGCACGTCAGCACGGTAACGGCTATGTTGTGTCTGAGTGAGTGAGTGAGTTTGTTTTACGGCACGTCAGCACGGTAACGGCTATGTTGTGCCCATGATGTCCTAAGACAGTTAATGCATTACACTAGTAGCAACGGTGACTCCTTTATCTCTCTGAGTAGTAAAAACATAAAAATTGTGCGTTAAAAGTTTGGTTAAAAGTGAAGGGTATATACAGTAGTTTAAAAGATCCATGTGTAGGATTATCACAGTTAAATTTTATTATATACACCAATGTCCTTCAGGTACCTAAGTAGGCGCTGAGGACTAACATAAGTAAATGTGAGTACCGTACTGACTGGTTTGGTCGTTAGGCCCCATTTACATTAACAGGTCATTCATCTACAAAATTAGCGATATCAAAGAAAATATGGGACTACCAAAAACTTATTGATAAAACTACGTGTCTAATGCCACATTTAGATTAACAGTTCATTCATCTACAATATGAGAGATATCAAAGAAAATATGGGATTCCCAAAACCTTATTGATAAAACTGTGTCTAAGGCCCCATTTAGATTAACAGTTCGTTCATCTACAAAATGAGCGATATCAAAGAAAATATGGGAATCCCAAAAA
>RQTK01000103.1:662386-673601 GCA_003991915.1 Elysia chlorotica | reverse complement strand
TTTTTCCATTTAATTGTCCGTTCATCTTCTGACCCGCATTGGAGTCTTTGCTTATCATAATTACCTTACCCCCTCTTTGTCATTTTGTTCCAGATGTCTGTAATCAATCTTTCTTTGTTTAACACTGTTGTTCCTTTTGGTTCTCTTTCTCGTTCCCCTCCAACTCTTTGTCTCTCTTAATCAAAACCCCCACACCGAATCGTCAATGTCTGCAAAACTTCACAAGTCTTTGGAAAATAATCCATTACCCGATTATCTCTATATCTTCCAACGTCTCTCTCTCTCTCAATCTCTTTCTCTCTCTCTCTCTCCCTCTCTCTCTATCAATCTCTTTCTTTATTTCTCTCTCTCTATTTTTCTGCCTCTCTTTCTTTCTCTATTTCTTTATCTTTCTTTCTTTCCCTCTTTCTTTCTTCCTCTTTTTATTTTTCTCTCTTTATCTCTCTCTTTTTCTATCTCCCTTTCTTTTTCAATCTTTCTTTCTCTCTATCTTTCTCTCTCTCTATCTCTCTGTATCCCTCTTACACTTTTTTTTTTTTTTTAAGGAGGTGTTAAAACAGGAGAACAACATTTACGTCGAATATTGACCGTATATATTTATTCTACTATAATATCAGATATTGAGTCAACTATAAAATACTTAAACACATATTATAATGTAGGTCGTTAAGAAAAATTAATAAGGAAATACAATAAGCTTGTATGATTTGAAGCGGTCAATTCTATTCTATATTGAATAGGCAGATTACAAGGTGGATAGGTTAAAAGATTCATAGATAGATGGATGGATAGACAGATAGACAGATAGATAGATAAAACGTTAGATACTAGAAAAAAGATAAGTAAATAGATTTATAAAAAGTTCATGTCACCTATTCTTCTGTCTAAAACAGCTATGTACCAAATATTGGAAGAATGGGAACAACTGGCCTGATGTTGGTACAACATGCCTTAGGTTTCCTTAACAACCTGATGCGGATACTGCGGCGCAGCAGCACCAGCTAAGTTCCGAAGTTCAAGGGAGCTGACAGTATATGTGAACAGTCGTAGTCTAAGGCTGAACAACAGCGGTAATGAGTATATGTACTAAATTGTTTAAGCAGCCTAAGCTGGTACTCCTAGCAAATCTTTACTAGTTAGGCTAGCTATGATTTTAAAAAAAAGTGGGGGGCGGGGGTAGAAAAAGGGGAGGGAAAGGTCTGACAATACGACGACGAAGGCGACGACGATTACAACTACTACTACTACCAATACTACTACTACTACTACTACTACTACTACTACTACTACTACTACCACTCCTAATACCATATCTACTACTTCTACTACTATTGTACCACTTCTACTACCACCACTACTACGACTATTTACATGTACTTTCTATCGCTATCTCTTCTTTCACTCTTTCTTCTCCTTGATCTGTTCCAGCTCCAAGTTTCTCCCTTACCTTCTTCAGTTCTTCAACTTCTTTGATTCGTACATGTACCTACAATCAAATTTCCTCCACGCCGATTTTGAAATTTGCCCTCGCTGTGTGCTTTCAAGTTTCATGAGTTGCCATAGCAACAGATGGGTAGAAGCACCAATTATCGCTTTTTTTTTTTGCTGCTGGGCTTATTTTTTTGTTTGTCTTTATAATATGTATGCAGTATCGAAAGCACAGAAAACGTCTCCTTCTGCATGTCATCGTTAGTAGATGGTATTGTTTGTCGATAGATGGGGGGAGAAGGGCACGCCGCGTGTTTGGTCTTATCGTGATTATTGACAAACGCTGGGGACTATTGAGAACTCACCCACAGCTTAAGGTTTGTAAGACGTTACTTCGTTTGTTTTTTGCTAAGCGCCCAACGTCAGGACTACGTAGGCTACATTGTGGACGGGTTCCTAGACTTACGTCTGACAAATGTATCTGCTGCAAAACTTCGTCATTGAATAGGGTGGGCAGTTCAAAGCGCATTCAGTACAAACAGCGAAAGAGAAAAAAAAAGAGGAAAAAAAATCATAGAGAAAGCAGGGGATTTAAAAAACAATTATTATAACAATAATAGTGGTTATTGAGCCTCCATCTATAACGATTAGTCTTTTAGTTGTTTTGTTTTTTTCGATTGGTCTAGCCATAATCAGGGCAGCACGGGTGTTTTTTGTCCTTCTAAACTGTTTATCTAATTAGGGTGGTCTTGGCGTAATACTGATTTAAAATATGTATCAGCTCCTTTACTTATTTCAAGCATAATACAATGTGGAACTAGTGATTTTACTTCAGATTATCTTACTCAAGACAGTTCCATTCCTTGCAACGCACCAAGAATTTCTGTATACTTAGTACAATGTCGCAGTTGCGTACAACTCGTAGCAAGCCTTCTAATATTTACATCGCAAGACGCGTCGTAAGCTTTCAACAACATTGTACTTACTAACCCTAGAGTCTAGATCTTTCCACGACCAATACCACCACCATCCTTCCCGCCCCCCCAACCATCATTCATAACGACCGCTTCCTTGTCGATGTTGCCAACCAATTTCTTATTGAATTTACAAGAACTCTTGGACAGACAAGCACCACAAGACAGTTGCTTTAGGTGATTACGCCGGTGGTAGGCCTATCGATCCGAGCCCAATTACTCCAGATGAGTACCAGCGGCGACAACAATAAATTGGTCCGCTAACCGCACGAGCTACTTGCGCTACTTGTGCTACTCGTGCTACTTCTGCTAACGTACTTTGCGCGATTCCAACTTTTTACCCAAGATCCCGCGCGCGGCCTTTTCCACTCATGCGCGGGCTCTCCGCTCTTCAGCGCCGCCGCGTAATAATACTAATATCCTCTCCAATCGCTTTAACTTGGCCTACCAACAATGCAACGCGCGCCGTGGCGCTCGCGTGCAAAAACCAGAAGGGACAAAACAAACAAAAAGAAACGAAACGAAAAGAAAAAAAAAAAACGGTCGCATGCACGGCCTGCACGCACGCACGCACGCACCGCACCCCGTTGGTGCAAAACGGTGCGATCGGTACTGTGTGACGCTCCTTTCCCGGAATCAATCGGTAATTAGACGGTGGTGCGCAGCGCTGGATAATGAGATACACGACGACAGAGCCTGCACGAGAGAGTATTATTATAATTATACACCATTGATTTTGGGTGGGGAAAGGGTAAAGGGGAGGAGGATCGAAACGAAGGGAGAATGGGTGATGATGAACATGAAGATAAGTAGATAAGAATCTATCGAAACGAAGCGGGAGATAACGATGATGAACAAGAAGATAAGTAGATAAGAATTGAACGAAGGATGGGAAAAAAAAGTAAAGAAAGAGGTAGGAGGCACGGGAAAATCCCAAAGCTAAGATGGTATATTGATATTTGGTTCGATATGGGAGGGACAAGACATTTTCCGCAGTATCATCGGATGCTTCTCAAAAAGCTAGGAAACAAACTAACACTCTTTATGCTAGAGAGGTAAACAAGTGGGGAGGGGCAAAAAAAGGCGGGTACAGGCAATTTCAGAACGATGCAAAAAATTAGTAATTGCAGCGTTCAAAAACACGCTAGTTTTGGTTATTGCCACATGCAACAATCCTCCTCCTTTTGCTCTTTCTGCTTGCTATTTTTTGTTGTTTTTTTCTTCTTCTTCTTCTATACTGTGACATTACACGTTTGAATCTGACATACTTGTTATAGAGGTCTCGGTTGCTTAGCGACCAACGTCATCACTACATAAGCTATATTGTCAACAGGTCCCAAGAAAAACGTCTGAAATGTTCACTTACTGACAGTGCGCCTAGACCATAATTCCTGTCTTAGCCAGTCACATTAAACTGACATATATGGTTGGCATAATATTTATATCTGTTCTTAGAGTCCGTTCGCGATTATTTAATTGCGCCATGGTTAGGGCAGTAAGTTCTACCAAGGCTCTCTCAGCAGTCGACCATGAAAGAGGTGGTTTTCTGTGTGATGCAGTAGAATGGCGCCAGGTAGCTTAGTTTGCAGTTGGTTGGTTGGTTGGTTGGTTGGTTGATTGATTGGGCGGATAGGTGATTGGTTAGTGATTGGTTGGTTTGTTGGTTGGTTGTTTGGGTGATTGGTTATTGATTGGTTGGTTGGTTTGTTGGTTGAATTGTTGGTTGGTTGGTTGATTGGCCGGTTGGGTGATTGGTTAGTGATTGGTTGGTTGGTTGGTTGGTTGGTTGAATTGTTAGTTGGTTCGTTGGTTGGTTGGACGGGTGTGTATTTCGATGGTTAATTCGGTGATTGGTTCTTCGTTCGTTGTATGGCGTAAGATAGTTAAGGCGGTTGCTTTCTTAGTAAAAACTCAATGTGAACATTGTCGAACCGCCTTAAATCCAATAAAGAAGTAGAGTGAGCACACCCAACGCTAGCTCCCCGTATCAAAAGCACTGTGAGCTTTTTTGGTGAAACGTGTCACTAAATCTGCAGTCTCTGGTACAGCAATGGATCAATCCATCAAACAGTATGGTGAGCTCTCCTGTAGTTAATTAAAAAAACACACTCTTTTATAAACGCCTGTGTTTGACTCTTTCATTATTGTTTTTTTCTTGTTTGATTGTTGTTTTTTGTAGTATTTTGTCCCACAAAAATCCATTGATAAAACTGTTTACCTTTCATCTTCCCTCCATGCCAATTTGTTCTCTTCTTTTTTTTTTTCCCCTGCACGTACAAATTAAAACAAAACACGCAGCTTAGCCCAATAACGAAACAATCGCACGGTATTAGGGATGGTTCGCAACTTCACAATGTCATGATTAATCCTGAAACGCCCAACGATGTGTGTGTTTTAGGCCTAAAGGAAAGAAACTGTACGGCGAAATTGTATACCTTTCATCTTCCTGGCTTTCCCATGACTCGAAAAAAAAAACAACAAAAAAAAAAACAAAAAAAAACACGCGACTTAGCACAGCAACGAAACAATCCACCAACCCGAGGAGATAATAAACAAAGAAGGACAGAAATACAAACGCGCGCACGCTATAATGCAGAATTTGTGATCAACACAACAAAAGCGGATGGCATCATCACACTCCATAGGCATGTTGGTTGTTTTTTGATGATGTTGTTTTCTGTTGCTTTCTTTGTTGTTGTTGTTGTTGCTGTTGCTGTTGTTGTTGATGATATTGTTTTCCCATATCGCTTAAAGGGTAGATAAGTCTTGAATAGAGCTTTCATTGGACACTGCCGTCGATTCTCTAGCCCACCGTCTTCGTTTGGCCTGATTTGAGTTGGTTGATTAACGCCCTACGTCAGCACTATATAGGTTAAATCGACTCGTGCACGACCCCATGACTGACGCCTGACAAATGTATTTCTAAAACACACAGTACAGTGCAAGAGAACTCTACACCTTCCAGTCAGTCCCATTCGCGTTCGCGGGGGGCGCGGTGGTCCAGGGGTAGAACACCGGCTTCCGACGCAAAAGGTCCCGAGTTCGAATCCTGGCAGTTGCGTTCCCTACTGGTTGGGTCAGTGTCAGTATAATGTGACTGGCTGAGACAGGAGTCATGGTATCCCCGCCCTGTCTCTTGTGTGGCAGCACATAAAATTGTCAGACGTCCGTCTTGAGGCCCGTCCACAATATACCCTATATAGTGCTGCTGTTGGAGGTTAAACTAACCCAACCAACCAACCAACTAACCAACCAACCTTGGGGAATTTTCAAAAATGTGAAAAGATGAAAGCTTTGTAATGTAATTTATTATTTTGAAATGGAAGGTGTGCATGCCAATACAATCAGGTGCTGGCACAAGAGCGTATCAATCCGCACGTTTGTGCGGGGTGATGAAAAAAGGTTAAATCGTGCACAGGCCCCCAAGACTGACGCCTGACAAATTCATTTCTGCCACACACAGGAGAGTGCAAGAGACCTCTACACCTTTCAGTCAGGTTAAACTGTAGCCGAGCCCCAAGACTGACGTCTGACAAATGTATTTCTGCCACACACGAGACAGTGCGGGGAGACCTTTACACATGCACACCGTACAGCCAGGTCACATTCGTTTTCGCCACGGGTCACGTGATGGCAAGATCTTCACTAGCCGAACGGAAGGAACATTCGAGAACGACTGCGGCGTGCGGTCTGGGCAGCCACACCCTGAAAATATTGAACACTGAGTATCGAACAGCCAGGTAGCGAGCTAGCTTCGGCCTGTCTGTGTGTGTGTGTGCGCAGAAATCAGTGCCATTGTCTTAGAAGAAACATACAGTAAAATGCAGTCTCGTTTTTTTCTCCATACAGTAAAAGAGAGAGAGAAAATTTTTTAAGTGAAAATAGGTTTGGGGGGGGGGGGGGAGAGAGAGAGAGAGAGAGAGAGAGAGAGAGAGAGAGAGAGAGAGAGAGAGAGAGAGAGAGAGTGAGAGAGATGGCTCAACTGGTAGAGAGTTGGTCTCCAGATTTGAAAGTCCTCGGTTGGAATCCCACGATTGGTCAAAAATGTCTTTGTCCAATTTCGCCCCTGTAACCTGTTGGGTCGGTGTCAGTCTTATATTGTGAGCGGGCCCCAAGATTAACGTCTGGCACTTTTACGTGCTGCCACATACTATAGAGACAGTGCGGGGATACCATGACTCCAGTCTCAGCCGGTCACATTATACTGATACCTTGAGCGAAATCAGAAGAAAAAAAAAATTTGTGTCCGACAGGCCTCTAAGCCTCTAATTGGAGCACCAACGTTCTGCTACCTACGCCACTCCGCCCCTAATTTATACGGAAACAAAGATTTTCAATAAAGCACGAACTCTCAGCTGCGGAGCGAACATTTCACTGTGATCATCAGCCCAAGCCTTCATCGACTGAGCCACGTGGCGTTCTCAAGTAGGAACACATCACGACGACCATCTTGAGTTATGCGATGAGTTGAGCTGAGTTGAGTTGGGCTTCCTACAGAACAACTTAAGCAGTATGCCTATATTGTGAGCGGGTCTCAAGATCAACGTCTGACAGTTTTACTTGCCGCCACACAGAGACAGTGCGGGGATGCCAGGGGCGAAAACAAACAAATTAATGTATGTCCCACAAGGGGGTTTTGAACTTTTCGGAGTTTCCACGGACCAACGCTCAACCATATAACACGCTAGCCCCAGTTCGCTCTTAACTAATACAGAGACAACGGTTTTCAATTAAACCAAGGGTTCCAACTGTGGAGCGAACCTTTGAGTTCACTGGATGATATAGTAATACACAATGTTTTTGTCCCGTCCTGTGTCGACTGAGATACGTGTCGTTCTGAAGTGGGAATGATTATAAATACGCGGATCATCTTTAGTACAGCAATATCTTTGTCGATTGAAACGAGTGTCAATAATTACCAGACAACCCATCGAACTCTACATACAACAGGACAACCGTTTTGCTCCGATCCATCGGGTAGAAAATGATGATGCACGTGTAATTCTAAGAGAGATTGTATGTCTGGTTAAGTTTGATGATCTCTTGACCATTGGCCACACGCCGAGTGTGAGTCGGCGCCAGTATAAGGAGTCCTGGTCAAGGTCCAGGAATCACGCTCTGGGCTCTGGTCAACCGACTGCAGTGTTATCAGAGACAATAATTCATTGAGAAATTTCATAAAGAGAGCTCCGTAGTAGTATCAGAGTCAATATATTCATTGGCACTTTTCACAGGGGCGCGGTGGTCCTGGGGTAGAACATCGGCTTCCGATGCAAAAGGTTCGTGGTTCGAATCCTGGCCGGGTCGGTGTCAGTTTAATGTGACCGGCTGAGACAGGAGTCATGGCCTCTCTGCTCTGTCTCGTATGTGGCAGCACATAAAATTGTCAGACGTCAGTCTTGAGAGCCGTCCACAAATGTGACTACTGATGTTGCATGTTAAATCAACTCAACCAAGCAACCTGGGGTCTGGAGTGGTCGCCGTATAGGATCTTCCTTGACAATCTCGGATAAATCAGTGTTAAACTAGAAGGAACCTTCGCTTTCTACGTCTAGATTTAAAAAAAAAATGACGCACTGCAGAAAAAATAAAAAAAAAAACCACTCACTCACAGACACACCCCAACAACCAAACACACACACAAACCCAGCCATATATACCTTGTCAGTCAGAGTCTACATACCCTTCTGAAATCTTACTCCACATAAAACTGAATGTTTTCCTCCCATTGAGATCGGCCTCCCTGCCCATGCACTATTCATGCGCTGATTGTGCCTCTCTATGAGGCAGGTAATTGCGTTAGGGCCCAGTCTTAAAGTCTTAACCACGGGCGGGCATAGAGAAAAGGGAGGGCGCTCTCTGGAGAGAACGTTAACTATTAATCACTTCCTTAACGCTAAACCCTCAAGAGAGAGGGTTAAAAGGTCTTTTCCCCCAACAGATCAAACAAAATAACGTAAAGGGTATTATTTTTCTATAAAATATTAAGAGACATGCCATACAACAAAATGATGCTCGTATGGAGAGTTTGTTACAATGTTAGCACCGCCTTTGTACTTGTTCTAAGGGGCGTTTTATATTCATTCAAGTAGACTAGGAGATCTTTTGAGGTCCTAATGAGTTAATTAATGGTCGGTGCATGTTTTGTTCGGAACAGTGTCAGGTGAAACTGAAAGATAACTCAGCCTCACTGGCCACTGACGATGTCCCGGCAACCTGACTAGTCTGCTCATCAACACAATCTACACGGCCAATGACTTAACCCATTCAAGAAAACACGACAGCTTCTGTTGCTGCTAGTGCTACTACATGTTCGCTTAAAGTAACAAGGCGATTTGGTGCCGATGCATGCTACAGCTTCTGTTGCTGCTGCTGCTGCTGCTGCTACTACTACTACTACTACTACTACTACTACTACTACTACTACTACTACTACTACTACTACTACTACTACTACTACTACTACTACTACTACTACTACTACTACTACTGCCGCTGCTGCTGCTGCTGCTGCTGCTGCTGCTGCTGCTACTACTACTACTACTACTACTACTACTACTACTACTACTACTACTACTACTACTACTACTACTACTACTACTACTACTACTACTACTACTACTACGTGTCTACCCATCTATTGTCCCGAATTAATTTCTTTCTATATATCTATCAAACTACCTCTTTCCCATTCTTTGGCTAAAGCCATGCCTTTCTTTGCCTAGATAAATTCCCCATCTATTCATTTCTTTCTTTGTCTGTCTGTATTTCTCTCAACCCCTATATAATCCCTAAGTATTCAGCCTTTCATAACCCCTATATAATCCCTAAGTATTATCTCTTTCCCTTTGCCTCTTTTAACATCTCTCTCTGTCCCTTCATCCATCTCTTTCTCAATCCTTCCCTTCATCTCTCTCTATGCCTCCCCTTCACAGACACACAGACACACACACACAAAACACCAAACCTACTGATCATTCATTATACCTCTCTGTTTAGTTCCCATCTCTCTCCGGTCCCTTCACCCATCGTCTTTCTATATTTCTCCCTCACACACAAACTCAGCCTACTCATCTTTCATTATATAATCTCTTTCTAGCCCTTTTTACGTTAACACACTTCACACATACACAACCTCAACCTTCTCTCTATTTCTATTATTCTCTCTATTTCCTTCTATGTCTCCCCCTCGCACAGAGATGCACTTCACATACATAGATTAGATTAAACCTACTCACTATTCATTATACCTCTTTCAATCCCTCCGTTTTTATGTCTCTCTCACCTCTCACTCATAAACCATTATTACATCTTTGTGCGAGAGAGCAAAGCCCCCAGGCCAAAATCAATGTCTCGGCAAACGGGGGGCATTAGCCGAGAACGCACCAGAACTAATATTGAATTTTTGAAGAGATTCCACCACCAGGCACTCAAACATACAGTAACAAGGCGAAGCATCATCTCTGTGTCTCTCTGTCTGCGTCTCTGTATCTCTGAGTCTCTGCGTGTGTATGTGTGTATGTGTGGCTGTGTAAGTGTGTAGGTGCTGTCTGTGTGGCTGTGTAAGTGTGTAGGTGTGTAGGTGTGGCTGTGTCAGTGTGTAGGTGTGGTCTGTGTAAGTGTGTCTCTCTGTCTGTGTAAGTGTGTGTGTGTATGTGTATGCGTCTCTGTGACTATGTGTGTGTAGGTGTGTAGGTGTGGCTGTGTAAGTGTGTAGGTGTGTATGTGTAAGTGTGTGGCTGTGTAAGTGTGTAGGTGTGTATGTGTATGTGTATGCCTGTGGTGCCCATGCCCTAGTCTAATTAGCCAAAGCTTTGCTGGCATGGCCGGGTTTTCTTTTGTAACACGGCGGGGGAAACACCGCGCTGGAAAATTAGCGGCGTGTGTCATTATTGTCGTCATCTTCATAAGCACTATCATCATCCTCATTATCATAATATCCATCATCATCATATCATCATCATCATCATCATCATCATCATCATCATCATCATCATCATCATCATCTGAAAAATCATCATCATCATCTAAAAAATCATCATCATCTGAAAAATCATCATCATCATCATCATCATCATCATCATCATCATCATCATCATCGTCATCATCGTCATTTCTCTCATCAGCAGCAGCAGCTGCAACATCGTCAACATTATTATGATCATAATGATCATCGTCATAGTCGTCATTTTCTACTTTATACATCTGAATGGTTGTTGGTAAAAAGAGGAGATGAAGATGAGGGTTAGAGCAGTACAGTATTGACGGGAGTTTCTAGGACGGAGACTTCAGTAAAAAAAAAAAAGAAGTAAAAAAAAGAAGGAAGGAGTTCATTGCGGAGAGGAAAAAACTGATAGAGGAGATACGGAGAATTAGAGGAAGAGCCGGAGGGTGAAGGAAGTTGAATGGTTAAGTTGATTAAACCTCTAACGTCAGCACTATATAGGCACTCAACAGGGCGGGGATGCCTGGACTCCTGTCTCAGCCGCTCACATTATACTGACACCGACCTAATCAGTTAGTGGGGGGCCAAATCGGGACAAATAAATTTGCCGATCATGGGATTCGAACCGCAGATCGGATCTGGAGACCAACGCTCTACCACTGAAAACAGTTAAACCAAGTGAAGGAGGTAGAAAACGAGAGATAGAAAGAGTGTGAGATATAGGAATAGAAGGAGCGATAGATATGGTGATAAGGAAATAAAGAAACAGTTGAATAGAGAAAGACGGCCAGCGAGAGCGATAGATAGATAGATAGATAGATAGATAGATAGATAGATAGATAGACAGACAGACAGACAGACAGACAGA
>RQTK01000103.1:624867-654274 GCA_003991915.1 Elysia chlorotica | reverse complement strand
GAGAAAGAGAGAGAGAGAGAGAGAGAGAGAGAGAGAGAGAGAGAGAGATAGAGAGAAAGAAACAAAGACAGAGAGAGAGACAGGCAGACAGACAGACAGACAGAAAGAGAGAAAGACATAGAGAGTTAGAGAGAGAGATAGACAGAGAGAGAAAAACAAATTCAAATAGTGTAACTGCTCTGTGATTGTGAAATGCATGACCTAATATAATTAGAATTCCCTACATTAAAAAGATAACAAAACCTCAAACAGCATAGGAACTAACGTTCCTACAATAAAGATATTTCGATTAAATTATCAGCTCAAAGTTATACATTTTTCATGTTCATTTAAAGTTCAGTACTTTTCAATTTTATCAAACCCTTGTCCTCAAATTATGTCAACAAAGCCATGAGTTTACACAACTTCATATACAAAAAAATGCATTGAAATAGATTTATGATTGGCTACAAATAATAATATGAACACATAACATATTCTTGTTTAGCAAACGCCTAATGTCAATAAACATTGTATGAGTTTTCAGTTAACTGTGCATATTAATAATAATTTCAAAGAGATGATGAGAACTGATAATTTATCTATTGTAGTAGCCTTTATCACAATCAACATAAAAAAGGACAAGATAAGATACGAAAAGGGGGATTTAGATCTAAGAAGGGGAGGAAGAGGGGAGGGAGGGGTTATATTAAAAAGGAGGAAAATAATTGACAAAAAAATGGAGAAAGCTAGATATAAAAATAGTACAAAATTTATCCTAAGGGAACAAATTCAAAGCCGTGGAATATGTAAAATGTATAGCCATAGGATATTCCTAAACTCTAAACTCACATGAACATAGTAAGGAGGTGTCTCAAACAGATCGAAGAGACTTATGAGTAGGTCCTCATTCGCTCCTATTGCGCAGGCAAAGGTGTGAATTTCTGTCGGAGCAAGACCCTGGAAGAGTAGAGAGCATAGACAACATTCAGTGTGAGCAGATATCTAGCGCTAGTGGGTTAGCCAGATGGCAAGATGGTATAATTTCAGAGATAATGCCGTTTTAATGTGAGCATAATTATCATCACTGTGTTTATTAGATCTTTAAGTAAAGCTAAAATTGAACTGCCTTGAACTGCTTAAAAAGGAAAAAAAAAAACAACAGTAAAATTCTTCTTTTAACACAGGAATAAATCAGTCTTTGGTTAAAATATATCAAAAGCACACAGAATCATCTATGCCGTTTTACTTGGGCATTGACAGAATTGGCTGAATTCCAACACCCGTAATCAATTACATAATATATGTGGCATCCCAGTTTTGCCACAACACTACCGCATTGGCTGACATTAAGTGATCAACTCATAACTGTTGCAGACCAGTGGGAAATCCATCATAAACAGAATTGAATATCGCGAGGTTCGAGGATAAATCTCTAACTATCAATGCTTTACATGGCGCTGAGTATTCCATGACCAACTTCAATATGCTAATTGAAAACACTTTTTGTGTGATTTCTAGTTAACAGTCAACTGCACTTGATTCAATAAGTGCCAGGCACATAGCCAAGAGCTTGATGAATTCAGGAATGTGTTCTATACGAATGCCATTTATTGATTTTCTTTTTATTTTGAATTAACCCAATTTTTTTAACTGGAAGCGTGCAGGCATGAACATGATTTTGGTGGAAAAAACAACACACAATGTAACCAAGTGACACAGAAGTTGTGGTATACCCGCTCTGTTACTGTGAAATTGTCAAACATTAGTCTTGAGACCCATCCAATTAACTTACATTTGATGTACACCGATTGGCACTCCAGTTTCAATCTAAAAATAATCACAGATGTCAAACATGTAGAGCTTAAAATGCATGTTCCTTTTCTTTTTTTTTTTTTTTTTTATAACACTAGATAATATGTAAAGCTATGCATCAGTTACAGCTGTATAAAACTGGATCTATATCGAGCTCACCTTATACTCTGCCAGCCACTCTTTCACCTCTTTCTGAACCATGTTGTTGCCAGGAATCACGATCTGACTGTCTGGGACATCTCAGTCCAGATGCACAACAAAGCCACCTGAACATAATATCATGAGAGGTGGATCAAATCAAGGGAAAAAAAATTAACAATAAAAATAATACTAATGATAATGGTTACATCCTCAACAGCAACAACAAAAACAATATAAAAAAAAAACCCAATGACAATGAAAAAACAACAAAATAATAATAAAGAAGAAGAAAAATTAAATGGTAACAATAATTGTATAATAAAAGTAGTAATAATTTAAAAAAAAAAAAAAAAAAAGAAAAGAAAAGTTTCTTTGTAATTTTTACTTGCTCTACAATATAATTTATAAATTTCATTATTTAGCACTAAAAATGAAATGTCAAATGGATTTAGGACCAGAAGATCACACAATAAAAGAAGCATTTTCATGTTATGATTGTAACCTTTTCCTCTTATGGAGTAATGGTAGTTGAAAAACACATCCATTTGTAGGACTATGACTCAATCCCCAACTTAATTTTTAGTCTTTTCATGGCTATCCAAGTCATATCGTACAATTTTACAAGTGCTTTGACAAATTAGCCTTGATCCATATTTAGAATTCAGAACTCGATGGTAACCAAATTTATGGATTTTTTTTTCAATGTAAGGTCTATATTTGGTCAAGAATTTTCATAAGGTAAGCACCCATGCATGCAAATCATAAAGCTGCAGGTGCAGATCTGACCATACTTTGTCACCATTCCCATCTCAATTGGCTTGTTCAACCCAACCTCTCCCTTTAACTCCACAGCACACGCATGGTTCTTGAATGGTAGGCTACTGGATCTGTTTCTGTTCTATAATAGTTAATTAGTAGTGCTTTACTAATCAATGCAAGAATGTGTCCATTTCTTGCTATAAATGGTTTCAAGCGATGGCTATTTAATTTAAATCTGCATGTGTTAGAGAGTATAAAACCAGAGAAAACTAATAAAACAGGGAGCATTTACCTTTTCAAGCAGTTGGCACTAGCCCTCTATTTGTCCTTAGGGCGTGTTTATAAAAATAAAGCCTATAATTGGCATGGTAACTTAAGGAAAGAATGATAGTTATTGTTTTTCCTTCTAAGACCACTCTCATTTCTGAAAGGTAGAAATGGTACAGTTTGACCCTAACGCATCAAGTGCCGTGCTGATCAACGCGAGTCTGTCTAATGCTGCGTCGTGAAAGCGTTAAGAGCATTGCTGTTGCGCTTCTAAAAATCGTCTCTTAGTAACCATGCACAAAGAAAAGAAGACCAAGACAACAACAGCAACAACAAAACCAATTAACTGAAGAGGGAATGCTTGTGAGTCCCGCTAATTCCATTATTGAACAGGTAATGTTATAAATTTAGTATATAGAATATTCTAGTTGTAAAATGCTTACAACAGGATTTTTCCTCTGGAACGGAAAGTCCCGCTATAGTCATGTTCTACTATACCTGTGTATACATGAATAAACAGTTCTGTCTACTGATACCCGTTTACGAAACAGTTAAGGTCTATCTACTGGTACCCTTGTACGAATGTATGTGCTGGTACCCATGTACCAATAAACAGTTTTGTCTATTGATACCTGGATACAATGAAACGCAGCAATCTTCAATCTCACTTCCCCCATTTAGGATTTAAATTTAGATTGAGATCTACATGATTCAGAATCAGCTGAGATCTAGAATAATAGGATCTAGATCCAGGCCTTGAATGTAGATTCTAGACCTAGATCTAGATCTAGATCTAGGGGTGTCTAGATCTAGAATCTAGAGATCTAGATCTAGATTCTATTTAGAATCTAATATAGAGCTAGATCTATATTTGCACACTTTTATCGCTTCGCAAATTTAAATTTACCTTTCAACAGATCTGTAGATGGTTCAGTTTATGTTGCCATTCATTAAATGTAAATCTAGATTAATTAATCAAATCTTGATTGAATGATTCTAATAGATCACCAATGTCTATTCTTGTGCTCTGTTTACATCAACAGGGCGGAACTCTTCTTTCGTTCGATGCGTCAAACAGAAAAAAAAAAAGAAGAGGAGAGCTCGAATGTCACATGAGGTCATGGTCCTATGTTGCTTTGAGGACGAGTACTAAACTACTAATACACGTACTTTTACAATGTAGTACTAGTAGATGATAGGACTTGTAATGCCATACAGTCCTTGAAAAGAGAGCGCGCACTGGACTGAAGGAAAAAAAATTGAAGATAGCACATACATAATTCTAGATCAATTTGCTTTACTTGCTTTGCAGTAGCAAAGAAAAGTAAATAATTATGATTTTCGAAAAAGTTCTACTGTAACAGTTCCTGTTCAATAACTTAATTTTTTTCCGACACATGTACTATAATATTATATCCATTCTTTTCTATCTTCTTTCTCGGTAATCAAATATTGCACCCTGAGTGGTTATCTACATGGAGGACTGATAGGCCCTACTAACAAAAAAATTGTTTCTTTTTTTTTTTTTAACATAAATTGTAGGCACACGTTATAAAAAAAAATCAAAAGAAAAAAATTAATAAAAGGCAAGTCACTATTTTTGTTGCTTAAAATTAATGATAAGATCAGTACAAAATAGAACACATGTATTTCACAAGCTAACAGTTTATCTGTGAACTAATAATATTAAAGAAGAGATCATAATATAACATGCGCAAATAATATGAAAAGGGAGGGAGGGGGGTGGATGAAACAATTAAAATCGTATGTTCGAACCTTAATCGTTGGAACAACAATTTTGCGAAGCTCTAACGTTGAGCTCGAAGGACTTTCGTTTGGAATCATTTTCAAACAATTCAATGGCCTATATAAGCCTAGCCATTTTGAAAGCAAGGTGCCCTGAACACGAATAATTAATACGGTACATGTGTTTTTTGTTTTGTTATTGTTGTTGTTTTTATTTATTATTTTGTTTTTGTTTTTATTTTTTTGCGCGATGAGGGATCTATGGATGGCCAAAATTTAGTAGTGAGGAAAAGATCTACAGCTAAATGACTCCATCAAGAATCGTGCAGAGAGAGAGAGAGAGAGAGAGAGAGAGAGAGAGAGAGAGAGAGAGAGATTTTGGGAACAAAGCAGCCCAGTTATGGGACTAAAACTTGATTTTTCACCACTGACTTTTTTTTAAGTTAGCGCTCCTCCGCTATATACCTGTGGTAGCAGTGATTCCCATCCCACTTGGTGTCTCTGAAAAGCTTGGGAATCGAACCACGGATCTCTTGTTATTAGAATCAGTTTTGCTCCATTCAACTCAGGACCTCCATCACCAACTGTGCTACCCTGCACAGTTACAATTATCCTGTGGTGAGTTACCTTTATGGACTGACATGGCTGGTTACCTCTGGCATCGGGCGACCCGGTGGTCCAGGGGTAGAACATCGGCTTCCTACGCAAAAGGTCCCGAGTTCGAATCCTGTCTGTTGCGTTCCCTACTGCTTGGGTCGGTGTCAGTATAATGTGGCCGGCTGAGACAGGAGTCATGGTATCCTCGCCCTGTCTCGTGTGTGGCAGCACATAATATTGTCAAACGTCCGTCTTGGGGCCCGTCCACAATATAGCCTATGTAGTGCTGCTGTTGGACGTTAAACCAACCCAACAACAATAACAACAACCTCTGGCATCAGGTCTCAGAGTTATCCTTCTTGCTTTACCGGTACTTGTTGTGAATTTTTAAACTGCTGTTTCAATCACAATAGCCACACCTAAATGTATGCGGTAAAACCGTAAAAGAACGAAAGTAGGTCTACCTGCAGACAATATCTAGACGCTTTTCAATGAAATTTAATGTTACCGAATGTAGAATAAATATGGTTTTGTATTTGTTCTTTGTAAATTATATTAGAATCTTGATCTAGATCTATTATCATCTCACCTCTGTTCTGTTTGTTTTATATTAGAGGGGGACATACATATTATGTTGGTTCTGCAAGCTTACTCCCTCTGAAGTCTCAAGTAGTCAAGGACATTGAATGATTGATTGGATTGGACACTAAAATGCCGTAATGGGCGTAATTCTGGGAAATTCACTTGCTGCCACACATAGACAGTTTGGGGGGGGGGGGATACCAGAACTGCTGTGTATTAGTAACGATTTTTGGTTTTGAACTAGGGATCTCCGGTATGGGAGACCAAGGCTCTGTAGAACCCTTGCGCCAAAGGGCTTGAAAATAAAGATTATACTTCTAGACTAGATTTAAATGAGATCTAACAAGGATTTAAATAGATCTTATGTTTACTCTAAATAGATATTGACATGTTACACTATTTTCTACATCTTGATCAGAAATGCAGCTGCCATACACAGCGTTTATGTCAATTATTTGCTCAGCAATACTTAAATGTTTAGCACATATAATATATTGCCAAACACTATACATGTTTATTGCATATAAAATCATGTTTTTTCTATATCATCTACGTCCACCCAGATGAAGCGCAAGCCCACAAGAATTGAAATCTCTTGAACTCAGTGTAGTCATTCCAAGACCATTCTCTTGTATGGCAAAGTCTTTTTGAACTTTAAACAAAATTGAGTATTGATCCGCCATGGCCAATAAATGTATTTGGAACACCGTGCGGTTGTTTTCAACAACTCAACGGTCAATGGGAAGAAAAGTGAACATTCAGAAGCCTCGCATGCCTTGGATAGAGCGGAGGATATTGAACGCAGTAACAGAGCCTCTTTTACCCCCTGACCGTAGGCCTCTTCCAGAAAAATGTCTAGAAGCTCATACAATCAAAGAGAATGCCAGAAAATCAGAGGTGAAATATTGCATGTGTTAAAAAAGTGAAATTGTATCCTGTTTTTATACATTTCCTGAAATTTGGATTTATAAATTCACTATTGGAGTATTTTTGAAGAAATTGGGATTTTTAAACCATAAATCACTAGTCTGAATCTTGTAATATAATCAGTACTTTAAAGATGTTTAATACATTATAATGCATTAACAATGTTTTGATCTGAAGGATACATGTTAAATCATTGATGAATCAAGCAGTCAAATAGTGATCCTGAATGTAACCTCTTTAAGTATCATAATGCTACCACTAACTGAGATGGTATAATGAACAAACCTGAAAACATAGGAAGGGTTCAAAGGAGAAACAGACAATTCCACAATAAAATGAGATTATATTATGTTCCCCATTCCTTTCTTTCTTGGTTTGGAAGACCTTACTTATTGTAAAAAGTTGCATTTTTTTGGTGAATTTAAATTTAATAAGTCTATAGACCAATTTAGTATTTTTTTTTATTTACAATAAAATGTGCCATTTTATGGCCCATAGATTAGTTAAATACAATTTATAATTTTTTTTTTCCATGTGTCATTACAGGTTTATCCTTTGTTCCCCTTATCTAAAAAAAAAGATTTATTAATCTCCCCTGTTTCAATTGTAATTTATAAGATATTACATTATATAAATAGTAGTAAACAAGATCTAGGAAAAACAACCATTTTTGTAAAAACCAATATTTTTAAAAACATTGACTTATAAAATGCATTAATAAATTCCTCTCCATAGATTAATCATGTAACTTCATTATCTTTCTTTTTAGCTAGAAAAAGCCTATGAAGATTTCCGCATCAAGGAGACGTTTAACGAACTGTCGGAGCACAAGATGGTTGCCATTTGTCACATCCTGCCCATGACGCCGAGAGATTTCTTCAATGTCCGGATCAATGTGCACAATGCAGGAATGAAGCTCAAGTTTGCCAACAACAGATTGGCCAAGTAAGAAATTTTTTTTTTATGGTGTTAACATTTTGTTCAGGGTCTTGATTCCTCTTTTCATGTATTCAAACAAAATTAACCATTTATTTACATATAATGATATATGCAGACTTTTACCAAAGGTTTGGGTATTTAATAAATATTGTTACTTTCACTTGAAAAAAAAGAACAACAAATATTTAAATTTATTCTGTGAAAAAAACCTCCACAAAACAACTGTGCACACAGTAAATCTATAATTAACACCTTAAAACTTGCCCAGAATAAATGAAAATTGTACAAACTTTTCTCTCATCAAAATTAAAATGTATACATGATGAAGTTAATGGAACAAACATATTTATAATTGTTAATTCTTTCCATGATTCATCTAAATTAAGGAGAAATTTTTATGCTCTTTGCTTTTCATTGTAGATTTGTTTGTTTGTTTAGTCATTATAGTTACATTTTCTATTGTAATCTCTTTCACTTTCATCTTATTTACTGTACTGAAAACACCAGGGGAGCAGTACAGAGCTTGGAATTTTACCTTACCTCAGTCAGTGTCGTCTTCATCCACTTTTCTCTGTCTTGTGTGTGGCAGCACATAAAATTGTCAGACGTCAGTCCACAGTATAGCCTTTATAGTGCTGAAGTTGGATGTTAAACCAACTCAACAACATAAAAAACAACCACTTTTCTCTCAATCTTATTTTATTTTCTGTACTTGTTAAGCGCATTGAGCATGATTGTTCATTGGAGTGTGCTATATAGATGCAATATATTATTATTATTTTATTATTATTACTTAAACACCAGGGCAGCAGTACAGAACAGCAGGCTCCGGAACCTGGAACCGTACCTTACCTCAGACAATGTCTTCATCCTCTGCGAGGAGACCAGATTGGAACAGCTAATGCTCGCCTTGAAGAAGATTCCAGAACTTCAGCTTCTAGGTATGCTCCGATTGCTCCATTTTTTGTTTGTTTTTTGTTGTATACCCATTCTACACGGTAGAATAATATATATAATCTACAGTTGTACTTTACAAAGTGCACATTGTATGTATACACTTCATTCTACAGGGTAGAGTAATATATATTAATCTACTTTGCAAAGTGCACATTGTATGTATACACTTTTTTGTTGGCATATTTTCTAAGTCTGCGGTTCTAATCTCATGATAAATCAAATACTTATTTGTCCATTTGGTTGTATCTGTGTAAGTATATTGTGACCGGCTAAGACAGAAACCTAGATCTCTCAGCCCTGTCTCATGTTTGGCAGCACATAAATTTGTCAGACAGTCTTGGGGCCTGTCCACAATAATTATAGCTTATATAGCCTAGTGCTGATGTTGGATGTTAAACCAACTCAACTCAACTGTTTCTCTCTCTCTCATTCATTCCAGGAGGGCTTGTGGAGGATAGAATAGAGAATAAAGTGCTGATGTTGGATGTTAAACCAACTCAACTCAACTGTTTTTCTCTCTCTCTCTTTCATTCCAGGAGGGCTTGTGGAGGATAGAATAGAGAATAAAGTGCTGATGTTGGATGTTAAACCAACTCAACTCAACTGTTTCTCTCTCTCTCTTTCATTCCAGGAGGGCTTGTGGAGGATAGAATAGAGAATAAAGTGCTGATGTTGTATGTTAAACCAACTCAACTCATCGGTTTCTCTCTTTCATTCCAGGAGGGCTTATGGAGGATAGAATAGAGAATAAAGTGCTGATGTTGTATGTTAAACCAACTCAACTCAGCTGTTTTTCTCTCTTTCATTCCAGGAGGGCTTGTGGAGGATAGAATACTGTCTCGAGCCGGCATGATGGACGCGGCCAAACTTCCCCCGCTGGACATCATGAGGGGCGAGTTGCTGACCATCCTATCCACCTCGGCCCGCAAAACTTCGAGTCTGCTGAACCGACATCAGACGGAACTGTCGGCAAACCTGTCACAGCTGGTCAAGCAAGAGGGGGTCGGAGATTAATGTTCGGGGGTAGTGGTGTGTAGAATGGGAAAGTTGCCAAATGTGGTGTTAAATGAAATTGGGTTTTTGATAAACTCTGGGGAGAATGCTGTGTAAATTAGGAAAGTCAATAGGGGATTTGAAATTATTATTAATGATAATGCTGTTTAGAATGGACAAGAAGTAAAATATTTTGAAAAAAAATTGTGTAAAAGAGTGTGTTAAGTTGAGAAAGGCTTATATTGTGTCTAATGTGTTCGAGTGTGTATATTTCTCTTTAAATGTAGTGTGTTTGAAAATAACTTGATTGTAATTTGTATATCAAATACTAAATAAAATGACAATAAAAATATCACCACAGTCTTTTCTTGATCAATTTATTTTTTGTTTCATTGTTTGTCGGATATATTGCTTTTTTTTAAACTATGCGCGTGCCAGTACTTTTCTTTTTTTAACAACAAAAAGTAAATTTTACCAAGGCCCAATTAAATATTTATACAATTGAAAAGGAATGATAAGGAATAGAGAGTTAAAATAAGAAATACTAACATGAAAAAAAAAATTAGTTGACTAAAGAGATAAAAATGTTTTAAAAAGAAAACACAAAGACCAGAATGAAGAATAAATCAATGAAAGGGCTACAAGAAAGGAGAAGGGATCTAGATAAGCAGTAGGAAAAAAACGCAGCCTCCAGATTAGGGCTCGAACTTTGGACCTCCTACATGAGATACAATGATCTTCTAGTGCTGGTGGGATATAAATGGGCAGTAGGTCAGAGCCATTAGTGATTTTTACAACTATTTTTGTATCTTCTGTTGTTACCTCCACGCACACACACTTTCTCTCTCCCTTTTCTCTTCCCTTATTAGTTATGTATCCTCATTGCCTGTTACCGTGTCAGACTATCTAGCTTTTTATCCATCTATCTTTCTGTTTATTATTTATCTTACCTAGGCCTCTGTCCTCTTCATGTCTTGGTACATGCAATATATTGCATTTCTTTTCAATTCTTGCTTTATCCGTCTAATTTTACCTTATCGTTTCTTTCCCCTTCCATTTCTTTCATCTACCTCTATATGACTATTGTCTTTTCAACATATTTTTAATTTGATCCATTACTCCTTTCCTTACTCCATGAAAAGGAATAAAAAACTGATGTTCTTACACGATTTCATCAAATTCTGCTCTATTTATTGAATTTACTAAAGTCCTAGTGCTACATCTTAAAAATAAATGAGAGAGGGAGAGATGCACTTACACATGTTAACAGAAAGTAAAAATTTAAAATTTCTTTGCCTGATATTGTTTTTCTTAACTATGCGCATGCCAGTACTTTTCTTTTTTGACAAGTTAATTTTACCATGGCACAATCAAATATTTATACCATTGAAAAAGGAAGGAGAAGAAATAAAGAGTTGAAATAAAAAATGCCAAAAATTAAAAAAAAATGTTGTTAGCTAAAGTAAAGAGATTTAAAATTTTTCAAAGAAAAAGCAAAGATCAGCATGAAGACTAAATTAATGAAAGGGGTACAAAAAAGGAGAAGTGAAGGGGTCCAGATAAGTGGTAGGCAAAAAACGCAGCCTCCAGATTCGGGCTGGGACTACAGACCCCTTTATGGAATGATGATGCTCTCACACTAGCGCTGGTGGGAGTATTTAAAGGGCAGAGCCATTAGTGATTTTTACGACTATTTCTGTATCTTCTGTTGTTACCTGTTACAATGATCTTCCCTTCCACACACACACACACTTTCTCTCTCCCTCTTCTCTTCCCTTATAAGTTATGTATCATCATCACGGTGTCAGACTGTCCAGCTCTTTATCCATCTATCTTTCTGTTTATTATTTATCTTACCTAGGCCTCTGTCCTATTCCTGTCTTGGTACATGCACATATATTGCATTTCTTTTTATTTCTTGGTTTCATCTGTCTAATTTTACCTTATCGTTTCTTTCCCCTTCCATTTCTGTCCTCTACCTGTATATGACTATTGTGTTTTCAACATATTTTAAATTTTATTCACTACCCCATTCCTTACTCCAAGAAAAACTGACGTTCTTACACGACTTCTTCAAATTCTGCTCTATTTATTGAATTTACTAAAGTCCTAGTGCTACAGCTTAAAAAGAAATGAGATATATATATATATATATATATATAATTCATAATTATTAACAGAAAGTAAGAATTTAAAAAAAAAAAAAAAAAAACAACAAAACAACAAAAAAATCGTTGAAAGTTTTACAAAGGTAAATATCGAGTCCTAAAGGTCAGACCCAAAAAGGGAGAAGTCAGGTAGATCTATCAAAGATATTACATGGGCTATTGATGTAGGCCGACATAGCATTACCACTTAGTAATTAGTGGTCTCTAACTCCTCGTTCTCTACCATTGAATAGTATTTCGGAAGGGAGGCCACTCTCCTTGATTATATTTCAATTTCCATTTCCCAGTAATGGAGAATCGAAAGTACGGCTTGTAGGCCTAGTACTGCTTGGTGCTTGCACTGTGTACTACTTTAGTCACTTACAGTACGCTCGCTATGGATTGAATTTGCAGAGAAGATCTAAAATCTAGTTCAAAGTTTGTAACTGATATCGGTTGGAATTAAAATACTGAGTGGACACTTGTTTGATAAAGAACACACATAAACCCAGAGAAAAAAATCTCATCTAGTGCAATTCTGCAGTAGATCGGGCCTAGATAGATCTAGATCTAATCTATTCGGAGAGCAACCAGAAGACCAAAGAATTTGAATTGACCAGAAATAGATCTAATGTAAAGTGGTAAAGCAAAATTTGGCCAAAGAACTACATCTACATGCATTGCGTATATCTACATTTGGCTGAGAACCTGTATACACAATAACGAGGCAGGAACACTATATTGTGTGTATAGACACTCCTGATATACTTCTCCTACTTGTTGGGTTGATGCCAATATTAATTGTGATCAGAAGTCCTGGTACACCCACTGTCCCATTTTTCAGCACATGAAAATTATCAGACGTTAATCTTGGAAATACTTGCCCAGTTTCTAATTTTAGTTTTTGTTATTGGCTTCTTCAAACATGTAGCCTACCTTTTTCGCTACAAGCGCCTTTTTTGTATTGATCTGCAATGTGAAAAGGTTAAGAAACCAATTCATCAACCAATTGCCCTGGGTTTTCTTAGACTTACACTAATTTTAAAACTTTTGTCTCGTTCATATAGTCCAAAGACAATGCAAGAATTCAGTTTAATCTAATCAAAAACATATTAACCGAAACAAAACAATGTTTTAATTCATAATTGATACAATTTCTTTTATAAGCTTTACAATAAAAAAAATTGCATTATATTTCAAAACATTTCCATCTTGTTTCAGCTGTGGTTGCTGTGTTTACCCGAGCAGCTTCTTCAGGAATTGAATTTTAAGACAGAACTTCAGAATCCATATAGTTCTCTATGGAAAGAAATTATGAACGTTGTATCTTGAAGTTTGTTTTCATATCAGGACATTTCTCTTAACGAATAAAAAAGTTGTGTCTTTTTTAAATGAGTTTGAAAAATTAGTTTTGTCAGTGTCTGTCTGTTAACAAATCATAAATTGCACCATGGAAGAAGCAACGCTGCTTTTCAAGCACCTTCCTATGGAGCTCTCCATGGAGGAAAGGAAAGATTTGCTACACTACCTCGGGGCGACCAGAGTGCAGGTCATGCCTAGCGCTGGCAGCATGGTGAGTGGTTTTGGCAAGATCAAGCTTAGACCTTTTTATGAACAAAGTATGTTCGCTACTATGGAAAGGTAAAACTACCTTGGGAGGTACGATTCGTATCCAATTCATTATTATTTTTTATATGTCTTGTTCAAGAGAGTAAAATGAGCTCTGGGGTAAAATTATGTTAAAATTCTCTCTCTTTAAGAGAGTAAAATGAGCTCTGGGGTAAAATTATGTTAAAATTCTGTCTCTCTCTTTCTCTCTCTTTTTTTTTTTTTTTGGGTGGAGTTGGGAAGGGATGTGTCTACAGTATCTCAGTTTCTGTATCAATCAAAGTATTTTTGTGATGATAAGGTTATTTATATATTCATTGTATTTTTTTTAATAAATTGTCAATTTTTATAAATGATCACTAGACTCAAATTTTATGATCTCTGTTTATCGTTTCCTCTCTTTTTATTACGCCAGAAAAACACAGCTTTTGCTGTTTTCCAGAACAGAGAAGAAGCTTCAAAGGTAACAATAGTAGCCTGAGGTGTATGCATAAAAAAATATGCCAGTGTATGCTTAAAAAAACGTGCCATTTTTTAATGTTAAATGAGTTTAGATGCTTACAAAAAAAATCTTAAATTCCATAATTATCTTAAATATGAAAAATTTCCCCATACAAGAACAGCCTGCTAAAAATGTTGCTATACATTTTACGATTGGATACCATTTCTTCATAAGATTGTTTTTTTTTTCCTCCAAAGTTTATAATGGAGTGAAGTGATTTTGACACTTCGCTGTTAAGTTTGAATTTTAATCCAGTGTATAAAAAGATGACAACAGCCCAGTTGGTAGAGCAAAGTGACATCAAACCCGAGATCCTTGATTTAATCGAACACTGTGACCAGAGGTCCTGCCTATCGCTTAAAATTTCTTCAAACTTTTTCCTTTATTTGTTGTTATATAAAGATGTTGATTACATTTTTAATTTGTTCTATGTGATGTTTTTTATTTTTATTTGTTTTCCTACTATTTGGGGAAATAAAAAGAACTTTTAGTATAAAGCAGTTTAAATTCAAATGTTATTTAATTATTTATTATTATTATTATTTTTTTTTTCAGATTGTGAAACAACTCCATCAAGTGGAGTTCCTGGGGTCTAAACTCAAAGTAGAGTTTGCTCACAGCGACAAGGCTCGAGTGAGCTCCATCGTGGACAATGAAGGGTAGGCTGACACTAGTGAGAAATTTAACTGCACTTGTCACCCAGTGCTCCTAAAACATCAAATTTATAGAACTTATGTGCCTGATTTGCTCTCAAGCATGCAAGTAGGCCAGTGAAACTGAATCTTGGGGAAGGTAGCTCTGTCAGAATTGGGTGTACAAATTCTTGTTTGGTATTGCTTATATTTCAATCGGATTTCCCTTTTATTCTACTAGCTGGGAAGGTGTCAGTGTGTGACTGGTTGAGGTTAAAGGCCTAGTACATCCGCACTGTCACTGTGGACTTTTTAAAAATGTCAGACGTTTGACTTGGGTCATGTTTACTGGATGGTCTAGATGCTAAGGTTGGACATTAAAAAATCAACTTAAAAACAAACTTTGAAGGTAAATTATGCAGAGTGCATGCAAACTTTGTTGCCATTGAAATTGAATGATTGCAGAATTTCTAATTTTAAGATCTGGTGGAATGATGTTGGTCTCAATGTGTCTCAAATTACAACTGCATTTTGTGTAAGTACTCAATACTAGCCTCCCTAATTGCCCCTCCTTTCCCCTGATTGTATTTTTTCATGCTATTTGTTTCTCTGCATTATTCAGGTTTTTGGTCAGAATTAATCATTTAGTAGAAATAAAGTTTCCTTGATGTATTTCAAATACCGTTTTTTTATTATTTGCTTTTGATCATTATTCAGCCCATGAGCTATATTTTTTTACATTATGGAAATAAATGTTTAGATAATAATAGAGCATTGCAAAATCACATATTTTATCCATCATTATTTGTTTTTCGCATGCCCATTTGCTCTTCAGTTTAGAAAGCAAGAAAGACCCAGATCAAGACACAAACAAGAATGATGCCGCAGCCCCTGAAATGCCGGCATTGAAAGAAATTAAGTTTGATGAAACCTTTCAAGTGTGGGGGTAAGTTTTGATGCTAAAAGTAAAATTTACCAAATCAAAGAAAACACCAATGCACAATACAATGAACATGTAGATGTAAATACAGTACAAGTATGAGATGTATTTTCTTTGATACAAGTCATACCAGTGAATAAAACTTCTCCTGGTTTCCAAATACATGTAAATATTATTTATAAAGTTGTAAGAACTTGTGGTAAAAACTTCATGTTTTTTTGTTGTTTTTTTACTGTTAAGTACTTTTAGCCTAAATCTGAAGAAACAAAATCACATAATAAACTTGTATTTTTTTTTCTTTCTTACCTCCTTTGTTCCAAAATTATGGTGGTGACTGTTTTATCATTTCAGTGAAAAAAATGTGGATCATAATATGATTATATTATAATCTTATACAATGTTATAACATTTATAGCTTTTTCTTGATGAACAAGGTTTTCTTTTTTCCCCTTACTGAAAACTACTGATATTTTAATTTACTGATTTTTCTTTCAAGACTGATACAGTGGAATCTGTTTAAGATACACCTTTTGGGGACAACCTAAAAGTTTATAAGCCATAGTTTATCTAGAGCAGGGTTTATCCTAAAACCCTTTCAATACGTGGCACTAGACAGCCTTGGGTTGATCAGCACAGCACTTGTTAGTGCATTAGGGTCAAACTTTATACCATTTTTTCCCTCTGAAATGAAAGTAGTCAAAGGTAATATGTTACTCTATAATTATCATTCTTTCTTTCAGTTAGTTACCAAGTCATCGGGGAATTATAGACTTTATACAAACCCATCATGAGGGGAAAAAAGTGCTAGCGCCAACGTCTTGAAAAAGATCAATCAGGTTCCACTATACAATCCAACCTTTTTGTTTGTCAAGGTATCCATCATTAAATGTTTCTCTCCCAGGGTGAAGCACCAGCGTCGTCCAGACCTGTACTACCTGTACCCTCCACCGACGCCGTCCACTCTGACCAACATCATGCACACTCTGGCAGCCGTGCCCAGGTTTTACGTGCAGGTACTTACACTGTAGCAATCGTACTAATTGTGCAGGTACTTACACTGTAGCAATTATACTCATGACCAACGTGCATGTACTTACACTGTAGCAATTGTACTAATGACCAATGTGCAGGTACTTACACTGTTGCAATTATACTCATGACCAACGTGCATGTACTTACACTGTATAGCAATTAAACACTGTAGCAATTATACTCATGACCATAGCAAGTGATAACAGGCACAACAAAATTGTCGTAGTAACTTCTAGTTGACACTCTTTCCTTTTTTGTGGTTGTTTTTATTTTAAATTTTAAAACCATCTATAGGAATTGAACACTGTAACAATTATACTCATGACCATAGCAAATGATAATGGGAACAAAAATAATTGTCATGGTAACTTTTAGTTGGTACTCTTTCCTTCCTTGTGTTTTTATTTCAAATATTAAAAACATTTATAGGAATGGAAGACTGAAACAATTATACTCATCACAAAAGGAAATGGGAATGGGAACAAAAATAATAATTGTTATAGTAACTTCTAGTTGGCATTCCTTTCTTTGTTTTTCATTTTAATTTTTAAAACCATTTATAGGAATTGAACATTGTAACAATTATACTCATGACCATAGCAAATGATAACAGGCAAAAAAATTGTTGTAGTAACTTCTAGTTGGCATTCCTGCGTTTGTTTTTTCATTTTAATTTTTAAAACCACTTATACTATATTAAAGAGTAGGAATAGATCTTTAATCTTGCGCAGGTTTTTCAAAGATCTGTGATGTAGTTTATTAATTATAACACTGTATAGATCGCAGACACAGTAATGCAACGAAAATCTCTTTCACTGGCCGATTTGGACTACCTACTTATAGGAGTTGAACACTGTACTAAATCTACTCATTACCAAAGGATATGACATACAGGCGAAATAGTTGTGGGATTAACTTCCAACGTTCTATTTGATATTGTTTTCTTTCTTTCATTGTTTTATTTTTTTTGTCTTATACCCCAGGTGTTACACCTCATGAACAAGATGGATCTTCCTGCTCCGTTTGGGGCTGTGACCTCCGCTCCTCCTGTGGTGAGGAGGTTACTTTTCAGTGCCTTTTCTTTTTCTTGTTAAGTTAAGATAAGACATACGTTTATTGTCCATCCAAGGAAAATTTTAAATGTGGTTACATGGACAATAATCATAACATCTGATTAAAACAGAGTGTACATATGTATATAAATATATTGAAGATGTATATAGATATTGATATAGACAATAAGAATATTTACATCCCAAGCAACCTTTTCATTCAAACAAGATAATGTGACAATAGGAACTTTTTTTTTTTTAACGTAATGTATTTTTCCTTTAAAATGAAATCTTCTCCTCTAAAACCATTTTTTACTATTTAAAAAGTTAGGGCCTACAGAGGGTTGCGAACAAGGGTAGACAACACGACTTACAACTACAATTAAAGTTAAAAGTTTGTAGCCACAACTAGATCTGTTTGTTTTTTTTTTTTAGCAGCTCTATGTCCAACGGGAAATTAATAGACCTAATTAAAACTAAACTATAGTTCTTTACAATTTTTTCTTCACGATGCCTACACTTTTTTTTCTCAGCATCCTGTTTTTTTTTTTTAGCAGCTCTATGTTCAATAAAAAATTAATAGACTTAATTTAAACTTAACTTATAGTTCTTTACCATTTTTTCTTCACAACGCCTACACTTTTTTTCTCTCAGCATCCTGATGTTCGAGGCTACGTTGTGACTGACGATGCGCCCCAGCAAGAGATGGATATTTCCAGCTCCACGGAATCAGAGCTGGAAAGTGATGAGGAGGAGAAAACCATGAGGTTTGATATTGATACACGCTTGTTGATGCTGGCATTGGTTTTGCTGTGTGTTATAATTTAGCTTTATTTATAATAACATATTTCTATTTAATATGTAATCATATATTTTTTCAAACATTTCTAGATCCAAAGACTTGTTGGTTCTGGCATTGGTTTTGTTTGAATTATCTATGGGAAGAGAAACATTTGTTACCTCGACAATCTAACGAAATGATAGTATTATATTTTTAATGATTTGACCTACTTTATATAACCTTTTTGAGAGGCTAATATCCGCTCGGGAAATCACTATTTTACCTACTTTCTATTTCATGTTAAAATATTGCGTCCTTAAAGAATAATAGTAGCACGTTAGGTAGCACGTCCTTTTGATCCAATAAAGACAATGAACTCTTTTGCAGATTTTGAAACCTCAGCTTTTTATCTTTTAATTTAAGTGTCTACCCTCACTGTTTACTCTTTTGAGTTAACATTTCAGCTGATGTATTGAGGGGGGGAAATTCAATACTTTTGCTTTACTCTATCGTCTTACGAGGAACTCAATAGTTTTATAAAAACACAAAAGAAGTGTGCTGTGTGTTATTAGTAAGCTTTATTTATAATAACATATGTCTGTTTAATATCTATAATCATATATTTCTTCAAAAATTGTTAGATCCAAAGACGAAGTTCCCCTGAAAAGGCCTTTAAAGAAGAAGACCAAACATCAAAGGAAATGGCCTCGACTCACTGACCTGAAAGACGATGCTTACCCCCAGCCGGAGTTTTCTGCCGCAGAAACCCCCTCGCTCAGAGAAGTCTTTGAACAAGCTTTGCCGGAGAACGTCGCAACTGGTCGGAAAATTGAACTCAAGCTGCCCTCAAATAGACTCCTCCCGCAGAGCTCTCACCCCGTTCCTCCTCCACCTCCGTCTCAGTTCGCCGATCCGATGGATCACTATCCGCCGCCATCGTTAGTGAGTCCTCATACTTCACACTGGTCGCAATCGCAGTCTGGTCAACCCTCGGATAAAGCCTTGGATATGCATCATGGTGATCCGAGTAGGATAGGGCAGTCGGGAGACTCTCAACAACACGGAATTCCGGCCGAGCAAAATTTTCCCAGAATACCCGCTGATGAGCTTGGCCTTAGACAGCAGCAGCAGCAGCAGCAGCACTTGTCTTATCCGTCATCATTGCCGCAACAATCAACGGAGAGCTCGGCATCGGCAACAAAACCCCAGCAACTAGATGTGGATGCTGATAATCCTTACAACGTGCCCCTTCCCCCACTTCCCCCACAGCCATACCAGCAACAAGTGGCTGATTCCACCACACTCCTCCCAGACAAAGATACTCGGCAAGAATCGACACTTGGCTCTGCTGATCAACCAGTGGCCCCACAAGGTAAGAGATCGTGCCAATTTTTCCACCAACAGTGATGCCAATTTTCCCTAAATTTTTAAATTTTCAGAAGAAAAAAAAAAAGTTGGCAGTTCAGTAAATCAATGTTTTGGGATCCATTTTACTACGAGGCTGTACAAGAGAGGTTTAGTGAAATAACGATGATCCAGTTGGTGTCAATGCTCTAAACATGTACAACAGTAATGCCAATTTGCTGTACATTTACACAGATTTCCAGCAACCCCCTCAAAAAACAAAACAAAACAACAACAAACAAACAAACAAAAAACAAAACAAAACAAAAAAAGAACAAAAAAACTGGTTAGAGTTCCGTAAAGTATATCAAGGGGTTATGTTTTTGTGATTGTGCAAGAGAAGCTCAGAAAAAATTACCATTGCAGTTAGCATCACCAAACTGCTTTATACATGCACTAGATTAAGCCAATTTTTTTAAATACTCTTTTTTATGAGTCAGTTATGAGAAAACTTTAATCTCCTCGTTCATTATGGAACGGAACAAATTATTTCAGTACTGAGAGTATATGGCTAAGCCCATTGTAAAATGACTCAATTATTTCTCAAATGTTGTTAAACTTTTGTCCTCGGTGTAATAATCTCTCTGGATATAACAGTACATTATCATCCTTTTTTTATCCTCAAGTACCTACATAAGACCCATTTTATGAAATGGCTACACAAAACACTCTCAATATTTTTATACTTGTACACTCCCTGTTAGTCCCAGATTAAATACATGAGGTGTCAAAAGAGCATCAAGCTTCAGACCTTTTAATTCGCACTAACTACTATTTTCATGTAATATTAATATATTAATTGTTATCATCATCATTATCATCATCATATTATCATTCTTCTTCTTCTTCTTCTTCTTCTTCTCCTCCTCCTCCTCCTCCTCCTCCTCCTCCTCCTCCTCCTCCTTTTTCTCCTTGATTTCCACCATCATCGCCATTGCTATCTTTATAATCATCCATGGCAGACATAGAACCCCATCACGAGCAGGCTTCTACTGGAGGCTTTGGAATTCTACAGCCGCGCGCTCTACCCAAAGAGCCCGGAAGTTCCGAGGAGGAGACGTATGAGAAAGAATGGACGAAATCAAAGTTTATCTCATCTTCCGAGCTGAAGCGCTTAAAGTTATCTCACTCCGGTAAGGCTGTTGTTTGTTTTCATGGTCCACTGTCAGCACTATATAGACCATACTTTATAGGCATAAGGGCTGCAACACCGCTACTGGGATAGTTGGATGACATTTCTCTTATATCAATGCCAATGCTTATTAAATCAATATTTTCATTCTCAGTATATATACAGGTAATTGGTATTTATCATCTTTAATATATTATGGTGCATTTTTTTTATACCACCTTATCAGTTAAACTTAATAATTATTATACTGAGTATTTAGTATTTGCATCATAATTGATCAATGGCTAGATAAAATAAAAATATTTAAGCAACATTATTATTATTATTATTATTGTTGTTGTTGTTGTTGTTGTTGTTGTTGTTGTTGTTGTTGTTGTTGTTGTTGTTATTGTTGTTATTAAATATCACACATTTATATTAAGAATGAAATACGCCATTTTTTATCAAACAAAAAAAAACAAAAAAACAAGTGGATTATGGACTGCTAAAACTAGAATTTTTTATTTATTTTTTTTATTTTTTCAAGCTATAAAAATGAGGTATAATACTCTGCTGGCACATAAGTAATAGAATTGTTGTGTTCATAAGTACATTGCTTGGTTGTGGTTTTTGTATTAAGCCAGTTAGTTTAAACATTTCGCGCCCTACCATTTCAGAAATGAAAGAGTACAGTGTGTTTCGTCGCTACAACCAGGGAAACCCATCCTGCAGACTGTACATTAAAAATCTGGCAAAGCAAGTCACCGAGGAAGTATGTATGAAGGCATTCAAACTTTATAAATATAAAGAGTCTTTTCTCCTACCTAAAATTTTTTTATTTTTTTCTAACTTCAAGTAAGAAATTTTTCTGTTCTTTATGCATTATAAAATTGATTTACTTTTTAGACTGGATGAATTTGAATGAATGTACTCTGAAGCCTTCTTGTGTCCAATATAAATAAATGAGAATGTTATTATTATTATTTTTGTTTTTTTCTGGCAGGATATTCACTGGGTGTTTGGGCGTTACGTTGACTGGGATGACCCGACAGAGAAGTTTAGGTACAGAGGTTTTATCTGGCTTGTTACCTTGTCTTAAAAAAAATTTATTTGTGTATGTGTTTTTGTGTGATAGTCATTATTATTCTTTTCCTATAATATGAGATCAAAGATTGCTTCTCTCTTCCTTCTTTTGCTGTTGCTCTTCTATTTTCATCTTTTAAGAGATCACTTTGCTCTTGTCACTGAATACACATTTTTTTGTGTGTGATAATTTTTCTTTCCATCTCTTTCGCCGGTTTCTGTACATGAACTTAGTCTTTTTTTCCTTTTTTAGAGAATTTATGGTCTGTCTTGTTTTCTAAAGACACTAATATAAAAAATTTTCCAAAGAGCTAAACCTAAGTAACAAATGCTGTTTTGCTTATTACTGTTTGTGTTGTGAATTCTATAAAATCTTATTGTATTTTTTTTTCTTCTCTCTCTCTGGGTTTATGTTCAGGTTCGACATCCGCTTGATGAAGGAGGGCAGGATGAAGGGACAGGCGTTCGTAGCTCTCCCCTCCGAGGAGGCCGCATCTTTAGCCTTGAGGGACACAAACGGTCTCCTGCTCAGAGAAAAACCCATGGTGGTCGTATCCTTTCCCGCACCAAATTGGTTCGCCGTTGTTTGTTTTGTTGGTTTATTTGTTGCTTAGCGTCCAACTTAAACACTATGTAGGTTATGATTTTGTGGAGAGACCTCAACACTTATGTCTGACAATTTTTATGTTACCAAAGTGCTCTTTAGTTTGCTGATCTCTATATAGGCTGTGATATTGTAGTCAGGTCTCAAGACTACGTCTGACAATTTTTATGTAACCAAAGTGCTCTTTAGTTTGCTGATCTTGTTGGGTTTTTTTTTTTTGCCTAGCGTCATGTACACACTATGTAGACTATGATATTGCGGACAGATCTCAATGCTAACGTCTGACAATTTTTATGAAACCAAAGTGCTCTTTAGTTTGCTGATCTTGTTGGGGTTTTTTTTGTTGCCTAGCGTCGCGTAAACTCTATATAGACTGATATTGTAGTCAGGTCTCAAGACTAACGTCTAAAGATTTTTATGTAACCAAAGTGCTGTTTAGTTTGCTGATTTTCTTTTTTTTTTTTTTGTTGACCAGCGTCGCATAAACACTATGTAGGCTGTGATATAGTGGACAGATCTCAACACTTATGTCTGACAATTTTTATGAAACCAAAGTGCTCTTTAGTTTGCTGATTTTCTTGTTTGTCTTTTTTTGCCTAGCGTCGCGTAAACTCTATATAGGCTATGATATTGTGGAGAGATTTCAACACGTATGTCTGACAATTTTTATGAAACCAAAGTGCTATTTAGTTTACTGATTTTCTTGCGTTTTTTTTTTTGTTGCCTAGCGTCGCGTAAACTCTATATAGGCTATGATATTGTGGACAGGTCTCAATGCTAACGTCTGACGATTTTTATGTAACCAAAGTGCTCTTCAATTTGCTGATTTTGTTGGCTTGTTCCTCCTTAACTTACATCCAGCAATTTGCTAGAACAGCCAAAGCTCAGGAAGACGGGTCCTCAAAACCGTGATGTACAACAACCATGCAAAATCAACAACATATAGGGTTGCAAGTACAATGTCGTGGTAGCTTACAACTTGTCATAAGCCTTTTGTTTCATATATCTTATGACATGTTGTAAGCTCACTACAACGTTGTACTTACGGCTTAAAGTCTCTAATGCTCTCAATAATGTTAAATAAATATGTTTTTTTAATAACATTTTTAAAACATTTTCTTTGACTTGAGTTTTTTTTTTTGTATGTGAAGTCAGTGAGGTTATCTGATCTCATTTGTCTGTCCTTTATAATCTATGAGATAGTATAAAAACATTTTCTTTTTTTTTTTTTCATAAAGATAAAGATGATTTTTTATAAATTACAACTACTGTAATTGCTATTTTGTTTTCTCCTGATGCTCTACATAGTCACATGTTAACAAATATTTCAAAGTAACAAGGATATGATTTTTGTAAAAAAAATTATAAAAAAAACAACTTATAGCGTAATTTTTTCCCTGCTTAGCTGGACTAGACCAAATTTGGCAGAAAAAATTCACTTCAATTGAAAAGTATCTCTTTCACTATGAACTGCTTCAGTGTTGAATGATAGCATTTTTGTTCATACTTTCTATCCTCTTACAAACAAATTACACATACTCAGTCAAGAAGTGTGTTTGATTTTTAACTTTAAGCCTTTTGCTTACAGACATATTATTGGGATTCTTTACATTCGGTATGTAGTATGATCTTTTAAACATAAACACTCCGTTTATTTGTCTCTTTTTTTTAATGTTGCATCTAAGCACATGATACCTGTAACATAAATAGGCCGACTAAGGAACTAAAATCTATTAATACAAGCAAACAGTTAAATAAATGACTAAAAAGATGCTGATAAGACAATACCCGTCACTTTAATGTACATTTCACAAGTAAACTATTCCAACTGTTAAACAACACGGCAAACAGTAATGTCCCATAAATGATACCTGCAAGAGCACAGACCAAGCAAGACAGAGGGGAGAAATGAAGTAGACTCTTCGTGCACTGAGATGTCTTACTTTCACTATCACTAGTATCAGTCCCATTATTATGGCAGTGATCATGCAACATCTCCACACCGAAGCAGTCCTGTAACAGTTCTTTGAAAGTCTTTGCTTGTGATTTGTTTTTTTCACGACAAGTTCCCTGAATGATCTTGCCATGCCTGAGAAAGTCGACAATATCTTGGGCGAGGATTTCACAGTCACACTGGAGTTCAGCGTGAAACGCCGTCACCGCATAGACCCGCTTTGGGGATATAGTCTGCAGAGACCTGATCCAGGTAGAGCTGATGTCAATAGTCAAGAACGGAGACACCTCGGAGAATATCCCAGACTCCGTCAATGTCAATTTCAACAGAGGATTGTGGGATAGGTCAAGATTCTTGAGCCGCGTACATTTCTGAAAAGTTCCGTGGCCTACAGTGGATATCCTGTTGTGGCTCAGGTTAAGGGTCTCGAGCCTGCAGTCTGCAGAAAGTCTCGTCTCCGTCTCTGTCGTTTCTCGGTCGTGCCACAAGCTTGCGATATAGTTCTGGCTTAGGTCCAGATGTTTTAACGAAGACTTCATCAGCGTGACTGCCAAGAGAGGAGGGCCCCTCAAACGCAGCCCAACCAACGTCAGCTCTTCTAGTTCTAGCGGTAAATCTTCTTGAGGTACCCAATTTAAAACCACAGTTCCACAGTTGATGATGGAAAGGGTGCGAAGTGTTCTAGGCAACCTGTTGGCGTCAAGATTGCAGACCCTGGTGTTCTCATTGAAGACATTTTGCGTCTCGTATTCACTTTCAGACCCAGTAATTGAAAGTCCTTTAAGTCTAGAGAAAGCAAATGTGTTATTCAAAAATTTCACACACGTCCCCATGCAAAGGTCCCAAATGTAAGTGTTCCAAAATTTCCCGCCAGTAAGGGATCTGAAAATATGCCCATTGCTACATCCATGGGACCCTCGTTTTTCACCTCGAGACGCAACAGTCGTGTTGTTTGCAGAGTAGTAATTTTGTTCCGCAAGAGATATGGAAACCTGTTTCCATTCGCCAGTAGGTTGAGCCACACTGGTTGACGGCTCGCGGCCTAATTTATCTGCCCATAGGTCCACATCGAAAAGGGAAGGGAATGACGTCAGGTTTCGGTAGCTGCAGTTGACTATCAGGGTCAATGTTGTTTCGTAATCATCTGGCAATGCACAGGTACACTTGGCAGGGCAAAATTGGCACCGTTGAACGAATGAAAGAATGACGACGATGAAGAGACAATGATGGGAAAACACCCAATACATACAGTACATCATCAGAGCTTCTGCAGTATCAAACTGTAAGCTGTCAGTTCCAATAACACAGGGAGATCTCTTTGGCTGAATATTTTACAAAAATAATTGTGGATAGAAAAAAATTAGGACTATAATATAAGAAATATTATAGACTATAATATAGGCAATATTATAGACTATAATATAGGCAATATTATACACAGGCAGTTTTTTTTTAATTGTAGTTGTATGGGGACTTGGCACTAAAATTTGTTCTATTTTGTACAGAACCCGACAATAAAACTTTTACCAATGGAAGGGAAGTAAAACTTATATAATACTGCCATTCTTTGTTTTTACGCGGTAGCTCCCCTTATATTCTCTGATTTGGACAGAATGATAGGGGCTGTTGGAACTTCGTACATTTTACATTAAAAAAGTGTAAAAATCCAATATTATCTATACACCCACCCACATTTAATCTGCCCTTAAAAGTTTTTTATCTGGTTGCCAGAGTTGCCTGTATTTGTGCTATAATTTCATTTGGATGTATTCGAATATATAGACCTAAATCATAAAAAAAATACATTATAAGGTAGTAATTGCAATGTCGCGGTAGATCTAAGCTCCTCGTAGGCATGCTACATACTAGTACTAGGTACTAGGTAAGCTTATCAACACGCTGTAATTACAACCCTAGATCTAGATTTTGTTATGGGCTTGCTTTAATTTTTTAAACCTCGATTCAGTTTCACTATGTAGCATACCTGTTTGAAAAAATAAAGTTTCGCATTAAAAATGTCCAGCCTTGATTTTTAAGAAAATTAATGTTTGTTGAACGTGCTTACAATTTGTTCTTTTATTCCGAAAAATGGGGAATGGATTCTTTATGATAATGAAATCACGAACCCAAACAATAGTTTAAAAATTCTCAAATATAGGGCCTAATAAATCATGTAATTGCAGAATGTCCGATAAACACAGAATTTTCGTGCATTTTCAGAAAAAGTAAGACAAAAGCAAAAGAAATACGAAAAAAAAAAACAACCTCGATATCAGTAGCTTGTACAATGTATCAACATCAGTTGCATTGCTTTTTTTTGCCCCGTTTTCATTAATGTTTATTTTTTCTTATTCTCGAGATATGTTCGTTATTGTTGTTTTTTGCTTTGCTTTAAAAAACAACAACGAACACCTACTTCTAATTTTAATTTAAAAAAAATAGTCACGAAGCATCTTGATGACCACTTTGCTTAAACTCGCTTGATTTCTGGTTCTAAATCTTTTAGTTTTATGGGTTGTGGTCCCTAAAGAGCGAAATTGGTCCATTAAACTTTACTTTCGCTTAAAACAATAATTATTTTATAACTGAGCTGTTAGAGTAAAGACGATTTTGCCTTAAAATGACACTATGCTAGGCAAAGTTTGCGTACTTTTGAAAAAAAATAAATAATTATTTTCCCATAACGAAGATCTAGATCTAGTTTTATGCCTTGATGGGCGAAAGAAGCAATTCAGGAAAATAGTCTCTTTCAAATTTTTTTTCTTGGAAACATTACATTTTGTAACGCCTTCAGAGAAAAGCTAAAATACTTATTTTTATGTAGACATAAAATTGTAAATTGATTGGAGATGTGTTTACGGCGAAAGTGCTCATACTAAATCGACGCCATTGAAAACAGATGTCACAAAAGTAAAACATCAACAAACAATGGATTTCATTAAAAAACAAAAAAAAAAGCTTTTCGGGTATATGCTCTTTGTCTTTCTTTTCTAAAAAAAAAAAAAAAATCGAAACCCATTTAAGACAGACTGTAAATTAAATTGTAAAAAAAGGTAAAACAATCCTCTAAAATTAAAACTATTTATCATAATACAGTGATGTAAAGATAATATTCAGTCAATTTTAAGTGAGACGATAATAAATCAAATAATACAATGATAAACCAAAACAAATTTTATCAAGATTTTAATGAATTAACAAGAAAGAAAAATTAAAACCCAGTTTAAGACAAACTGAAAAAATAACTGTTTTAAATAAAGACATAAACATATTTATTTGTAGTTACTGTTTATTGTCAATTGTACATTCACAAAAATTATGACATTTGTTATATATATTAAATTTGATGTATATCTATTTTACACACAACGGAAATGAGTTAAATCAGTTTTAACATACACAATACAACGTCAAAAACACTAATAAGAAATAAGTAAAACAGTTTTATATCTAGATTTTAATGAGTTAATAAAAAAGAAAAATCGAAACCCATTTAAGACAGACTGTAAAAATAATTAGATAATATTCAGTCAGTTTTAAGTGAGACGATAATAAATCAAATAATAAGTGAGACGATAATAAATCAAATAATACAATGATAAACTAAGACAGGTTTTATCAAGATTTTAATGAATTAACAAGAAAGAAAAATTAAAATTCAGTTTAAGACAAACTGAAAGAATAACCGTTTTAAATAAAGACATAACCATATTTATTTTCAGTTACTGTTTATTGTCAGTTGTACATTCACACAAATTATGACATTTGTTATATATATTAAATTTGATGTATATCTATTCTACACACAACGGAAATGAGTTTTGATTTTCTCAAAGAAATTAACACAGGCTTTCCCCTTCCCCTCCCCCCTTTCTTTCTCTCTCTGTCTCTCTCTGTGTCTGTCTGTCTGTCTGTTTGAAAGAGAGAGAGAGAGGAAAAAGAGACAGAATGAGAGATAAGACTTCGTATTGAAAATTATGGAGTTTACTGCAACATGCCTGTGCATGGGAAGTTAAAGTACATTGTGCAGGTACACGCAAGAACAATAATTGTTGTTTAAGTAAATAAGTTGAGACTTACCAATTACATAATAATATGACGATTGTCACAACAATAGCAAGCCATAAAAAGACATCAATAACAATAATTAAGAATGGGCCAATATATCACTATTATTACAAATACTTTACAAACAATCTATTATACTAAATATTCTACCAACAATCTATTACAGTTATAAACATTATACCAACAATCTATTACATTTATAAACATTATACCAACAATCTGTTACAATTACATACATTATACCAACAATCTATCACAAGTATAAACATTATACCAACAATCTATTATTATAAACATTATACCAAAGATCTATTATTACAAATACTATACCAACAATCTATTATTACAAATACTATACCAACAATCTATTATTACAAATACTATACCAACAATCTATTATTATAAATATTATACCAACAATCTATTACAGTTATAAACATTATACCAACAATCTATTATTATAAATACTATACCAACAATCTATTATTATAAATACTATACCAACAATCTATTATTATAAATACTATACCAACAATCTATTATTATAAACATTATAAACATTATAAACATTACACCACCAGTTAGACCTACCTTCTTGTCACTGTCAAAGGGCAAGGATAGCCAAGGCATCTCCCCGAAGTACTCCTTGAAGCTGGCGTCGTCTCTGTCGAAGCTGACGAAGACGATCTCGAAACTCTTGCCCGCATCCTTGATGGCCTTGTAGCAGCTGGCGAGCTGGGGGGTGAAGCCTCGGCAAGGGGGGCACCAGTGGGCTGAGAAGTACACA
>RQTK01000103.1:558164-581586 GCA_003991915.1 Elysia chlorotica | reverse complement strand
AGAGAGAGAGAGAGAGAGAGAGAGAGAGAGAGAGAGAGAGAGAGAGACAGACAGACAGACAGACAGACAGACAGAGAGAATGAGTGAGAGAGAGAAAGACAATTAAGCCTCACCACAGCGCTGTTCTTTCTATCCTCGCCTCCATTCTTCCCCTTTCACCTCCCTAATACCTTCCCATCTTTCCATCTTCTTGTCAGGTCATTAAAGACGTGGACTTTAAAATCGATGTGTCAACTATTGCTTGCTACTACTTCAGGGATAAAGGATGGCTAAAAGAGGAGAAATGTAAGGTAAAGAAACGACACATTAAACGATTACACAGCTGTTTATTGTCGTAAACAGCTGCAATTATTGAACGTAGTTAAGAAAAGAAAAAAAAAAAGAAAATGGTATAAGAAAAAAAAATCCCCATAAGCTAACATAAAAAAACATTTATGTCATTTAAATATCTTTCAAAACATTTCTTTCTTTTTTTAACTTCACATTACACAGCCTAAAATTAAAGGATTTTGATACGAACTATAAAATAGAAATGTCATGTATTACTATTATGAAAATTATGTTAATATTTTTAGTGTTATTATTATTATTATTATTATTATTATATTATTATTATTATTATTATTATTATTATTATTATCATATCATGCTATGGTACTATATTCTCAGCTACATCAATTACCTATCACGTTAGTTCATGTTTCTTACTTCTTAATTTGTTTACACCTTCTTAAATAAAGCATTAAATGCTTGGCCGAAATTATTATTGTCATTGTGTGAAAACACCTATATTTTTTTGTTGTTGCTTATGTTAACCCTTGCACTTTCGAAAGGAAGACATCTATATATAAAGTAAAACACGCCTTAAAAGGAATAACTCTTTACATCTACTTTCTATACCTTACTCTTTACATCTACTTTATATACCTTACTCTTTACATCTACTTTCTATACCTTACTCTTTACATCTACTTTCTATACCTTACTCTTTACATCTACTTTCTCTACCTTACTCTTCACATCTACTTTATATACCTTACTCTTTACATCTACTTTATATACCTTACTCTTCACATCTACTTTCTATACCTTACTCTTTACATCTACTTTCTACACCTTTCTCTTTACATCTACTGTCTATACCTTACTCTTCACATCTACTTTCCTGTCCCAGACGGGCAGCAAGATCTGGTTCCTAGTCTCGTCCGATCTCGACATTGGCTCCATTATGGGGGTAACCATTACGTACGACAAGTATGTATGTGGCTCGAACCTGGACCCTTGGTGAGTTCTTTGTGATCTCTACGATTTCCCGATAAGTTAGTTGTGAATGTCGTGATTCCTTGTAAGTTTGTTGCGATATTTATGATTTCCCAATAACTTAGTTGTGAATGTCGTGATTCCTTGTAAGTTTGTTGTGACCCCTGTGAATGTTGAAGATTTCTATTACAATTTAAGGTTACAAGAGACAGACACAAATCTAGGTCTAGCTTGAGACCAACAGATAAGACAAGTAGACAAAGACACATTTTAGACTGATGACATGGACGGGGATCGAACCCCCACCTTCTACTCGGCACCCATTCGCCTTGCCAAGGCGAAGACCTGTGTGCGTAACCACTCTGTTAAAGCCTCTATAGTTGTTGGACTGCTTTTCTGTATCATAATTCTATAAACTTTTTAGCAATGGTTGTATATTTCTTGTTGATTTTTCTTGCGATTATTGTGATTCGTTATGAGAAGTGCATCGATCGCCATGACACAATATTTTGCATTGATTTTGGTATATCCCTAGCACACTCATTCCCTTAACTTTAGGATGATAGTCATACACTCATTCCCCTTAACCTGATAACTTCCAGGATCCTGTGGGACGTTGTGGTCTACGACTATGCAAACGACCAGGTGATCCCCTACAAGGCTAAAGTATCGATGGGCCAGTACAAGACCTCAGTCACTCTGCCCACCGTGCCCTACAAGAAAGAACTCTTCACGGAGACCCGCATTCGGTGGTGGCGCCTGCTTAGACAGTACTCCTTTCTGGGGAGCGTGTTGTTTCACGAGCCCGGGATAGGCGTGACTAACGTGAGTGGCAGGGGGCGGAGTTTGGGTGGTAGTACCACAAACTGATTGGCAGGGGGCGGAGTTTGAGTGGTAGTGCCATGAACTGAGTGGCAGGGGGCGGAGTTTGGGTGGTAGTACCACAAACTGATGTGAGTGGCAGGGGGCGGAGTTTGGGTGGTAGTGCCACAAACTGATTGGCAGGGGGCGGAGTTTGGGTGGTAGTACCAAAAATTGATTGGCAGGGGGCGGAGTGGAGGTGGTAGTACCACAAACTGATGTGAGTGGCAGGGGGGTCGAGGTGGTAGTATGTACCACAAACTGATGTAGGCGTGACTAACGTGAGTGGCAGGGGGCGGAGTTTGGGTGGTAGTACCAAAAATTGATTGGCAGGGGGCGGAGTGGAGGTGGTGGTACCAAAAACTGATTGGTAGGGGGCGGAGTGAAGGTGGTGATACCACAAACTGATGTAGGCGTTACTTACGTGAGTGGCAGGGGGCGGAGTGAAGGTGGCATTACCACAAACTGATTGGCAGGGGGCGGAGTGGAGTTGTTAGTACCACAACAAAAAGCAAACAATCACAGTCATTTTATCAAGTGCAATTAGAAATCAAAGCAAAAAAATCGACAAAAGATATTGCCTGTTTCAACAAAACAGTCATCTAAAGACTTTTATGTAAACTATAACTATGATGTGAATTAAAATACGTTAGTCGTCAAGCAACAACAAAAAAAAAATCAATCAACAATCATGAAGCAACCGCTAAGTACAAGTTTTGACTGCACACCAGAATAAAGCTAATTCTATTGAATGTGTTATATTCTTCCCTCAGGTGTTAGCTGCCCTCACCTCCCTGTTCACCGTCGTGTTTATCGGAGCTGTAGCCATCGAGATGGTTGGTCCACCGACCAAAGACTTGCCCTTCGTGAAGAAAGAAACCTACGGAGCTAAGGAATACTTCTTCAAGCTGACGGATTTGGCAGCCGTGAACTTCCTCGTAAATCTCATCATGAAATTGATATTTGGCCTGTAAGTCCCGCGTTTTACACTTCAGAGACGTGTTTATTTCTTAGTTCAGCACGATACAGTCTATACTGTACTGTGGCGGGGCCCCAGGACTAGGTGTTGTTGGGTGTTGGGTTGGTTTAACGTCCAACAGCAGCACTATATAGGCTATATTGTGGACGGACCCCCAAGACGGACGTCTGACAATTTTATGTGCTGCCAAACACGAGACTGGGCGGGGATACCATGATACCTGTCTCAGCCGTTCACATTATACTGACACCGACCGAACCAGTAGGGAACGCAACAGCCAGGATTCGAACTCGGGACCTTTTAGTCGGAAGTCGATGTTCTACCCCTAGACCACCGCGCCCCCCATAACAACAGGTACTGTACAGGCTGCTACACAAAGACAAGTGTGGGGATACCATGATTACAGACTGACCAGATCTAATTATACTGACACCGACCCGACTTGTAGAGAACGAACGTACGACTTGAAGATGTTTTTTTGTTGTTGTTTTCTTTGCAAAAGTTAATGGTCCAGTTCGTGACTTTGATCGAAAAACGAAACGAAGTTGGCGAAAAAGTTAGAAGGAACATTTTAAACGTACGGTATTTCGTTTGATTTTAAGCAGTCTTAAGATAAGTACTTTTATACTTGACCTACTTAAAAACCTAGTACTTGTACTCAGTGATTTGCAACAGCATGAAAATTTGTCAGAATATTACGTGCTCTCATTTTTAATGCACAGAAAGCACTAGATAGATAGATAGATAGATAGATAGATAGATAGATAGATAGATAGATAGATAGATAGATAGATAGATAGATAGATAGATAGATAGATATAGATAGATAGATAGATAGATAGATAGATAGATAGATAGGCAGAAAGAGAAAAAGGCATCCTATTTTCCTAAAAATGATTTAAAAATTGTCAAACCGTTTTACAATGCATGTTCCCCTTACTATCCTGATTTCATAATCCTTGCTCACGCATGGAACGTAAAAACTAAATTTGTTGTTACACACTACACAGAATTACTATGTTAGTCACACACACGTCATGCAATAACTATATTTTTCGTATGCATATGAAGGGTTTTCCGCAAAGAATTGAAGCACATTTGGTACGACCAACAAAGACCAGCAGAAACATTGACGGAGGTAAATGCTTTTTTTTTAGCCAGTGTATTTCTCTCTCTCTCTCTCTCTCTCTCTCTCTCTCTCTCTCTCTCTCTCTCTCTCGTCTCTCTCTCTCTCTCTCTCTCTCTCTCTCTCTCTCTCTCTCTTTCTCTCTATTCTTACTCCTACTGCAAAATAACTAATTCCATTGGTTCTGAAGTTGCTCTATTCCTATTGATATGTTGGAATTTTGTTTCTACGTTAAAAAATGTATATACTTCATACAATATTATGGAAACGTTGTTCACATGTAAACCATCACAAATCTCTTCCAGTAGACTTAGGGAGTTGATACCTGGGTGCCATATTCCTTTTTTCTCCAATACTTTCTCAGTAAAACATTCTAAATCTCAAGTGTTTATATAATATCTAGATGTAGGTATTTGGCTCTTAGTTTAAAAAAAAATGTTGTTAAAGAATCCCTCCTTCTACACATCAAATGGTCAAAATAGAAACAGATGTGCAAAAAGGACTCGAATATTTGTTCATTATCTAAAAAAGTGATTCCTAAGTAATAATAATGCTATGATAGTCATGCTTACGAAGAGTCGAAATAATGCTAGAATAATAATGCTTACGACGAGTCGTAATAATGTAGAATAATAATGCTTACGACGAGTCGTAGACTAGCGTAACTTTGTACTTACGACCAAACATCTACTTTCTAGACGATGACTGCAACATTACTGTATCTATCTAATAGATAGTCCATTTACCCACGAAAACCGCACAAGAAATGTAAAACAATCAACATTAAAATCCTATTGAGACATACATATCTAATCTTTGTTTGTTATTCACACTTCTATCCTCAGAAGGGAAAAGGGCCGCATGTGACTAAAAATTTCATAACACCTCTGTCCAAGAAAGGACCAGCCAACACTCAGAAGCCGCTTGCGGTGCCCACACCTGAAAGCCTAAGCGAAGAAACCATATCATACCTACCCGTTACTGTGTTTTGGAGTAGGTGTTCTTATCAGTTCCTTAAATAATAATAATAATCATAGTATATTATTATTATTATTAAATAATAATAATAATAATAATAATAATAATAATAATAATAATAATAATTGGTGTTTGCTTTGTTATTATTGTTGTTGTTGTTGTTGTTGTTGTTGTCGTCGTCGGTGTTGTTATATTTTTGTTTGCCATATCCTCGTGTATCTCACTGTGCTACTGTTTGGGTCAGTGTCACTAAGATGTGACCGGCTGAGACAGGAGACACGGTATCCCCGTACTGTCTCTGTAAGGCAGCACATACAATTTTCAGACGTTAGTCTTGGGCCGTACACAATACAGCCTTTATAGTGCTGACATTAAACTGACACCGACCCAACCAGTAGGGAGCGAAATCGCCAGGGCTCGAACTCGGACCTTTTGCGTCGGAAGCCGATGTTCTACCCCAGGGCCACCGCCCCCACCCCCTGCAAATAGCGGACAACTGACCACTGCTAATTCTGTTTGTTTCCTTTCCAACCAGATCTGGTCGGAGGAGTACCAGGCGTAAAACTAAACGTCAAGCGGAAATCCAAAAAACCAAGTAAGGAGGCATTATCCACAAAAGCAAGTCGGGCTGCACTATCCGCAAACTCAAGTCGGAATGTATCCACAAAACCAAGTCGGGCTGCACTATCCACAAAACCAAGTGGGAATGTATCCACAAAACCAAGTCGGAATGTATCCACAAAACCAAGTGCGGCTGTACTATCCACAAAACCAAGTGGGGAGTAGGTGAAAATATTTCTCGCTGGAAAATCATTAAGATATTTGAATCTTCAGTAAAGCTTCAGTAAAGCTACACAAATCGAAAACAAATTACCGATGTTAACGAAAAAGAAATTTCCCTAAGGAAAAAAAATATTGCCTAGAGGCTGGAAAAAAATCTGCAGTTTGTATATTAAGGCTAATTTAAAAAGAATTACCTCCTAGCAGTCTTTAGATAATATAAACTGCGAAAAGGATATCATGTTTTAAACATGTAATTTTGATATCAAACGACGTTTTAACATTTTAAAACCTAGATTAACTTGATTTTTTTTCTTTCTAAACAGTAGAAAAAAAAATTAAAAATAAATTGTTTTCTTACTCTCTTGAATTACAGTGTGGAGACGTCCAAGGATTGTGCGGCTGTACTATCCACAAAACCAAGTGGGGAGTAGGTGAAAATATTTCTCGCTGGAAAATCATTAAGACATTTGAATCTTCAGTAAAGCTACACAAATCGAAAACAAATTACCGATGTTAACGAAGAAGAAATTTCCCTGAGAAATAAAGTTACAATAATGTTGCATAGACGATAGTAAATATAAAATCTGCAGTTTGTATATTAAGGCTAATTTAAAAAGAATTACCTCCTAGCAGTCTTTAGATAATATAAACTGCGAAAAGGATATCATGTTTTAAACATGTAATTTTGATATCAAACGACGTTTTAACATTTTAAAACCTAGATTAACTTGAAAAAAAATTAAAAATAAATTGTTTTCCTACTTTCTTGAATTACAGTGTGGAGACGTCCAAGGATATGAATAAAAACCGCAACGACCAGGCCTCAGCAGGAGAAGGGGATACATATGACAGGAAATCATTGGTTGGATGGTTGGTTTAAAAAAAAACAATTAAAGATTATTGCCTTTGAAAAATTATACTTTTTTCAAGGGGAATAATTATTATGTTTTCCTTTTTAATTCATAACTCCCTTCTAAACTAAAAAGATGATAAATCGGCTCTGATATTTTTGTGCATAAGCCGTTTGTCTAACATTCTGTGCAGTTTAAAGACATTTCGTTCAACAATGTGAGAGCCTTAGGGTTTTGAAATACGTTCCCAAATTCCAATATGGCCGCCGTTACCATGGCAACCAGAAAACAAATAACAAATCTTAACTTGCAAAGTATAATTCTTCTTATTTTGACCTAGATAATTTTCCTAAGACTCATTTTGTAGAATATTATTTGACTTTCACTGTACCTCCCCCCCCTTTCCTTTTAAGTCACATGACCTTCCATCTTACCCTCACTAGGTTAGAAGACAACTGTGGCTGCTGCAGCAAGATCAGAGGACTGTTTTCTAAAAGTGCTGATCAGCGTTCTCCTAACCAAGACCTCACCGATCGCTTGATAAATCACCAATCGTACACCTCTTTGGAAGACCCTAACCCTTTACAGCACACTGCACAGTCAACTTTCGATTTTCAGCAGCCAAACAGGACGGTATCGATGACATACGAAGACAATTACGATACCTATAGATTGCCGCAGCTGAAAGAGTCTAATCTATACCAAATAGCAACCGACGGTAGAACAGGCTTTGAACATTGTAGCTACAGAGATAACAAAAGACATTTGCAAGAAAATATGCATAATGAAAAATACCTTCCACAAAGACGATTGGTTCGAGCTTCGCAGAACTTCTACCATCCAGACCCCAAAGTTTATGACCCTAGTCAACGAATTTACTTCGCACCACGTGACAGTTCTGAGTTTAAGATCTTAAGAAAATGTCGCTACCTAGAGAAGATGGTCAAGGCATACAATCTTCAGAGCCTGTGTGTTGACCACCAGGAAGGAGGCGACGGTACCGCTTGGTCGCAGTTTGCCTGCCCCGATAGCGCAGCCTCGTACTCAGCAGCCTCGTCTTGTCGGGTTAGAGATAGGCGTGGACATGTTTCAAGCAGGTCTGGATCTCCAGGTGGTTCTACGCCAGCAATGATGGGCCAAGCGAGTTCTTACGAGACGTCGACAACTGATGGACACACATCAGAAGTGACTTTCGATCCATGCAATAAAAACGAATCAATCGTTCCTTCACCACGAGTGGCCCCTTGTTACGCACATATCACCTGTGAAGAATACTCAACCACTGAAATGGGTCTAGGCAGAAGTTTCAGGCGGCGACTGGGCAAATCTTCAAGCACTGTGGGAGACCGACTTGGGCAGCTCCTCAGTAGATGGAAGTCCTCTTCAAGCCGAGGTGGACTCAAGGACATAAACCCGCTTCAAATTGACGAGAATCGTTCAGCAAAACCAGGGCCGTCGTCGTCAAAAGCACCGGCTGGTCAAGCAGCGAAAAAACCGGATGGTCAAGCAGCGAAAAAACCGGATGGTCAACCAGCGAAAAAACCGGATGGTCAAGCAGCGAAAAAACCGGATGGTCAAGCAGCGAAAAAACCGGATGGTCAAGCAGCGAAAAAACCGGATGGTCAAGCAGCGAAAAAACCGGATGGTCAAGCAGCGAAAAAACCGGATGGTCAAGCAGCGAAAAAACCGGATGGTCAACCAGCGAACGCTTCTAAAGGTGTACCCAAAATTGAACCGACGAAAAACTCCACAACCAGTAAAGAAAAACCAGTTTTAGGTCCAGCCGCAGACAAAGGCTTGGAGCAAAAAGAAAAAAGTTCTGCCAAAGAAAAAAAGCCTCCCAAAGACTCGAAGGGAAAAGAAGCAAAGCCTGACAAAGATTTGAAGGGAAAAGAAGCAAAGCCTGACAAAGATTTGAAGGGAAAAGAAGCAAAGCCTGGCAAAGATTTGAAGGGAAAAGAAGCAAAGCCTGACAAAGATTTGAAGGGAAAAGAAGCAAAGCCTGGCAAAGATTTGAAGGGAAAAGAAGCAAAGCCTGACAAAGATTTGAAGGGAAAAGACGTAAGCCCTGACAAAGATTTGAAGGGAAAAGAAGCAAAGCCTGACAAAGATTCGAAGGGAAAAGATGTAAGCCCTGACAAAGATTTGAAGGGAAAAGAAGCAAACCCTGACAAAGATTTGAAGGGAAAAGAAGCAAAGCCTGGTATAGATTCGAAGGATAAAGAAGCAAAGCGTGAAGAACACTTGAAAAGAAAAGAAGCACGGCGTGCCGAACACTTGAAAAGAAAAGAAGCGAAGCGTGCCGAACACTTGAAAAGAAAAGAAGCAAGGCTTTCCCAAAACTTGGAAGGAAAAGAAGCGAGCTCCGACAAAGACTCGAAGGGAAAAGAAGCAAAGCGTGAAGAATACTTAAAAAGAAAAGAAGCAAAACGCGCAGAACACTTAAAGAGAAAAGAAGCTAGACTTTCAGAACGCTTGAAAAGAAAAGAAGCAAGACTTTCAGAACACTTGAAAAGGAGAGAAGCAAGGCTTTCCGAAAAATTGAAAGAAAGAGAAGGGGGTGATTTAAAAGGAACGAGAAGAGACACTAAAGACCTCATCGACACCGTGCAAATACTTGGAAAAAATGACATTCCTATTGTCATTCAAAGATTGAAACCGAAACGCCTCTGGAAAAACAAGAAAATCCCAAAGTTTCTATATATGGTAAGGCAATTGCCTAGTTTAATGAGAAGGCGAGCAAAAAACAATCTCCTTTTCCATTTCTATGGTGTAGGGGTTGTTAATTCCTTTGAGAAAAATAGAAGAAAGAGGCAATTTTTGTGATAAGATAATAACAACAACAACAACAACAACAACAACAACAACAACAAAACAAATAAAGATGTGGTGTTTTCACGTTATGTTGATTTGCTTAACCAATCTAGCCTGAGTTATTGAACTACCAAACATAAACCCACAGGGTACCTACACAGCAACCCCTACAACGAGGCATATGAGTAGAATTAGCATGAAATATCCAATGCCATCACTCATCCGGATGATATCCACCGACGCCTCTGGAAGGTCATCCTCGTACAAATCCGCACTCTTTTCTGGGGGATAACAGGGATATACAACACCGATGACAAATCGCAGGTGGATGCTTTGAGAGGCATATTGTTCTAACTAAAGAGAGTTTCACTAGCTTCGAGAGATATAAACGTACCCCCTCCCCCTACTCCCTCACCCCCCCCCCCCAAAAAAAAAAAAACCAACAAAATAACACTTTCCTACAAATACCAAAAAGCAACAAAACACACACACACACACACACACAAATAACAACAAACAAACAAAACAAAAAATAAAAAATAAAATCAACAACATCAACAAAACTGACAAACACATAGAGAAAATGAAAAAGTTAAATAAAAACGTAAAGTGCGTAAAACAAAACAGCGTAAAAATGTTGTGAGTTAAAAAAAATCAAGAAAAAAACCAAACCAAAAGATAAACTCGTTTTTAGGCAAGTTTTTATCTTTTATCTTTGTCTCTTTCGCTTTCCTTCTCTCTACCCCCCTCTCCCTCTCTCTATGTCCCTTTTCTCTTTTACCTCTCTCTCTTTCCCCCTCTCCCTCTCTCTATGTCCCTTTTCTCTTTCTATCCTTCGCCCACTCTCTCTCTCCATCTCTCTCTAGATCTCTCTTTCTCTATTTCTCTCTCGCAGGTTCCCCATAGACTTTGAAAATCGGAAATTACCGGGTCTTTATTACTTATTTTCTCCATAAAAAATCATCACGTAATGAGTGTAAAAGGGGTGTGGTTGGGCTGGGGTGGATTACAATACATGTTATAAGAGATTAAATAATTATAATTATAATAATAATAATAATAATAATAATAATAATAATAATAATAACAACAACAACAACGCTGCTGCTGCTGCTACTACTAATAATAATAATAATAATAATAATAATAATAATAATAATAATAATAATAATAATAATAATAATAATAATTTTACTTATATAGCGCTTTCCACCGAAGTATCAAAGCGCTTTACATTTTTCAAGATAAAAGCATATATAAAAAACCTACATCTTGAACATAAATTATACACAATGCAATAGACAGGTGATAATTGGAATACATAGGAGCATACAAAAAACAACACAGTAGCTAATGCGATCGTGGTGTTTGGGTAGTAATTCTAATTTGACAGATGTTTTTGGAAAAATGTTTCTAAAAAGGGATTCACTAGAGATTGGGGAAAACATTGTGATACTCAAGGGGTGGGCAAACATTCCCAAAATAGAACTGTGTAAGATTATATTTGAACCAACCTGTATCCGTGACAGGACTTTCACACGTTTCCCCTTCGTATCCATCAACACAGCCCAGGAGGCAGGAGCCGTTTACGTAGTTGCACGCATTGTCTGCCCCTGCACAGTTGATGCTGCAGTTCCCCGCACAGTTCTTCCCGTAGGTGTTGTTGCTGCACGCTGAAATATGATTTTTAAAAGGCGTGTGTTGGGGTAGATGGGGCTAAGGGGCGGACGTTGGGGGTCATTTGTTTGGTTGTTTGCTGCTTGTTTTTGAACAGTTTGCTCCTCAAGTGTTGTTACTGCACAATGTAATAGGATAAAAAAGAGAGACAGAGGCAGAGAGAGGGAGAGAGATTGATGAATTGATTGATTGGTTGTTGATTGAATGATTGATTGATTGATTGATTGATTGATGGATGGATGGATTGATCGATTGATTGATCGATTGATTGACTGATTGATTTATTGATTGATTTATGTTTATTGGTTCGTTGGGGTTCTCACACTAAACAAACATGACAACAAACATACAATTTTACAATGCCTAAGAAAAAGATAACGAAGCGGTAATATCACTTTCGATCAGAACTCTCAGTCCTTTCACCCAATTATTTTATGAAGCTTTTTAGTAACTTTTAGTCAGGTCGATCCGGTGCTCAGCCAGATTAGTGTCGCCTGGATGATCTGAGAATATCTCACTGAACCTCTCGACTACCATCTAAAGCTCCCGATTTTGGTCATATGTCAGGACTTCACCGATCTTGACATCCGCAGCATCTTCTTTTTGTCCCCAGGTAGATCTTCGGAGCCTTGTTCATCATCAGCCAGATTGTCTTGACTATTATCTGCCTCGTAGTCGTAGTCCTCGACCACGGCTACACACGATGGAACGTTGAGATCATCTCGAGTTTGGCTCGAGACATCGAGTGCCGTTGAACTAGTTTCATCATTTCTTGAGAGATATTTCTTGAGAAGATTTGTATGCAAAGTCTTCTCTTTTCCATTGATCTTGACCTTGTAATCGTTAAGACTAACTGAGTTGATGATATCATAGGGTCCTTTCCACTGTACCAACAACTTGTTTGCGTCGGTCGGAAGGAGAACTAGCACCTTGTCGCCCGGACTGAAACACCTAGACTTTGTTTTCTTGTCGAAATGTTTCTTTTGCCTCGCTTGTGATGATTCAAGCTGCTCCTTAGCTAGTTTTAATGTGTCGTTAAGACGCTCTCGTAGATCTAGCATGTACTGATAACTTGATTTCACTTCCTTTTCATCAATTTTTTGGGTCCATAGTTTCTGTTGTATTTGTATTGGTCTTCTTATAGTTCTTCTATATATCAGCTCTAATGGTTTAAAATTTGTTGATTCTTGATGTACTTCTCTGTACTCAAATAGTAGAGCGTTGATGTATCGGTGCCACTGCTTTGGCTTTTCATTGTACAGCCTCTTCAACATCTTCTTTAACGTGCCGTTGAACTTCTCGACCAGGCCATTACACATTGGGTGATATGGTGTAGTCGTAGATTGTGTCACACCAAGAAGCCTGCATACTTCCTTCATACAATCCGAGATAAACTGTGTTCCCTGATCTATCCCGGACGATCTCCCAGTGTAACATATTTGTGATGATGATCGTGATCTGTTAGGCTCTGTTTGTCTAGGGGTATTAAAAATATACACAGCCAATCACACGACTCGTCCGTAGAAAATAAGCCCGAAGTCCGCAAGTAACAATTGCAAACTGTTTAATCCAACATAAGAGCTAGACTGTACAATATCAGTAGGTTGACTCATTAATCATTCACTATAGACTCAATGATGTTGCTTGCTGGAGACAATGTTGACTGACTAAATATAATTTAGATTCTTATTTATACAAAATCTCGTCGAATCATCCAGAAAAGGAATTACATAAATCATAAGAGAACATTCTCGGTACACGACATTAGCATTTAGCAACCAATCAAAACGAAGGTAAACAAAGGGGCAACGAGGTCATTACTATGCTAGAACTAAGTTGGAGATTCGAGAAAAACTTGACCATACAAGTGCGGGCTGTGTTCAATAAACAAAACTAAATTCTTAGGCTTGAAATACAAACGTTATGCAACCAAACAAGATAATGTACATAGATCTAGCCGATCCGCTACCCAAAAGTTACGCACCAAAAAAGGGTGAGGAAATGAATAGATCAACTTATAGTAAAATGCGTTACACATAAGTTAAAGTGTTTTTTTTTTAATTTTATTTAATGCCAAATGTTTCCGTAAAACTGTTCTGTTTAAAATACGTCTGTTTTTACTCACATTTTTTAATAAATAAGTTAAGAACTTGAAATATAAAAAAATCACAATATTTGCTTTTCAACTAAAAATTTGTTTAAGAAGAAAATTACATCCCCTTGCATTTTTGATAGGTCGTTACAAAAATTTGCTGTAGTTTTCCAACACATCATGAACTTTTTAAGCCTCTAGATCTTTCCGTTTTTTACCTGACTATTGCCCGACCTATCAAATAATTCCCAACCTGGTGGCGACCCTGGATGTGCCATCATAATGTCGTTCTACTTCTAGCCCAGAAGCTGGCGTTAGCGCATGTACAGCTATATATCTAAATATAGGCTAGTTGTAGTGCGGTGAAACTGGTAGCAATGACGAACTAAAAAAAATTCAAGTTACTAGATCAAAGCTTTTACCCTTTATAATTTTTTTTTAAATTTCCCAAAATCAAAGAATAGGCCGTGAGTTCTGCCAAGTAAAAAGATCACCCATTTTTCGTTTCGTGACTTTTCTTTATGTGCGCTTCATTTGCGGAAATCTTCAAAATTTTAGACAGGAAAATGCTTTGATTTTTTGTTTTTGAAACGGAAGATGTGCAGATCGAAACACAAAGAGGCAGCACAAGAGGTGGCACAAATTTTACCTTGGACTCTAGAGGGTGGAAAAAGGGGGCGTCATCGGCTGTTATAAAAATATTATTAACAAATTGGGGTACCCGTTCATTAAGAGAACGGGAAAATATGTGTAATTAAGAATGGGAAAATGGGGGAGGGTAAAAAAAATTTCCAGTAGGTGTAAAATTATATTCAAATAAACTCCTTACGATATTCACAGGTTTCTCCTCCATATCCATCAACACAGCCCTGGAGGCAGGAGCCGTTTACGTGGTTGCACGCATTGTCTGCCCCTGCACAGTTGATGCTGCAGCTTTCCAAACAGTTCTCCCCGTAGGTGTTGTTGCTGCATGCTGTAGTGGGATTAAAAAAAGACAAAAAAAGGGGGGTGGGGAAAAAGGGGGTATGTTTGTGTGCTGTTGATCTTCGAAAAGTTTGCTTAACCAATCTAGCCTATAAATAAACTACCACTGTTTACATCTTGATCTTTCTGCTTGATCTACCTACTTTTTAACCTACCCACCTAGCCTATAAATAAACTACCACTGTTTACATCTTGATCTTTCTGCTTGATCTACCTACTTTTTAACCTACCCACCTAGCCTATAAATAAACTACCACTGTTTACATCTCGATCTTTCTGCTTGATCTACATACGTATTAACCTACCTAGCCTATAAATAAATATCACTATTTACACCTCGATATTTCTGCTTGATCTACATACGTATTAACCCACCTAGCCTATAAATAAACTACCACTGTAAACACCTCGATATTTCTGCCCAATCTACCTACGTATTAACCTACCTATCTAGCCTAAAAATAAACGATCACTGTCTACACCACGGTATTTCTGCTTGATCTACCTACTTATTAACCTACCTATCTAGCCTATAAATAAACTTCACTGTTTACACCTCGATCTTTCTGCTTGATCTACCTACGTATTAACCTATCTACCCTATAAATAAACTATCACTATTTGCACCTCGATATTTCTGCTTGATCTACCTCGCATCATTTTTTTTCTGTTGCACGACTCATCAAACTCTAGAGGGATATCAAACACCAGAACTGTTGCAAGGAATTCATCTTCTTCACCAAGAGATTCATAGCTTCTCTGTGGACTGTCAAGGTGAGTGATTTAGCCATTTAACTTTGCTTCTTTTTTGGTGCTCAGCGAGACTATAGGCTATATCGTGGACAGGTACTAACATTATTGTCTGAGAATTTTAAGTGTTTCACCCACAGTGGGTGCCGGGATATGAAGCGCGTAGTGTCCAACCTCAACAAGCCTATAGGCTATATTGTGGACAGGTACTAAAATTAATGTCTGACAATTTTAAGTACTTCACCCAGAGTGGGTGCTGGGATACGAAGCCTTCAGACTCAGTCGGTCGCATTATACTGAGAGAGATTTAGCAATTAGGAGTCATAAGTACAAGTTCGAGGTTGTATGGTAAAACGATAAGAAGTCTTTAATCGAGTTGTAAGATACCCCGAAGTTGTATTTACGACCCTAGATCTTTCCTTTATTTTAAGGTAATAATCTTTGTTCTTCTCCTATTTTATTTTGTAAGCAACAACCGGCTATATAATTATTGTGCATTGCTCTTTATTTCACTAAACATTTGTCATGTATAATATTATCTCTTTCGTTAAAAAAAACTCATATAATTTAAATTTCCTTATTTTTTTCAGGCAAACTTGTCATAACTTGTGATATTCAAAAAAATTATGTTCAGTAAAACATTCCAACAAAGATATTTTCTGGGTTGTTTGTTTGGAGTTTAAATATTATCATGACCTTTCTTTTCTCATTCTTTCCACGAAATAACTAACTCTGTGTTATAGCATTACATATGGAAAATTGTGTTGCTTTCCGCTACCGTAAGCTGCATCATCTTTTGCACCGGCTGGGTCTTTCTCAACAGTTACTATTACAGGTGAACAACAACAACAACATCATCATCATCATCATCATCATCATCATCATCATCATCATCATCATCATCATCATCATCATCATCATCATCATCATCATCATCATCATCATCATCATCATCATCATCATCATCATCATCATCATCATCATCATCATCATCATCATCATCTACAACTCACCATTATATAATTGGCAGTGAGACAGAGAGACAGAGAAGAATAGATAGGTCGAGACGTAGAAAGAAATTGAGACAGAGAAAAAGAAAGATAGAGAACGAGAGTGATCAGCGATCAACAGGGAAATGGATAAAGAAATATGGTATACATATACAAGTTAAGTGGTTGAAAACAAACCTCAACTCTAAAACTTTTAGAACAACACAAAATTCGATTTTTTTAACTGTATAAAAGATCAATCAAAGTAGTTTTAGTATATTTGGAGATTTTTAGATCAAATTAATTGTGTGAATTATTTATGCCTGATTCATCCTGTCTGCCAGTTATATAGAGGATTTCACCACATTACTGTCTCGATTATTATTTTTGCTTTGCAGTGCCCACAAAACCATCAACTGGTTCATGATAGTGGTTGGCAGTCTGGTTGTCACCACCTTTCTCATCGAGCCCATTCTATTCCTGAGCTGCGCGATTATGAGCAAATACCTGTGGCGGAAACACTTCATGATCGGGGATTGTGAAAAGAGATTTCTTTGTAAGTTATAGAGTTAAATGAGTTACCTCCGTTCAGAAACAGAGAGAGAGAGAGAGAGAGAGAGAGAGAGAGAGAGAGAGAGAGGGAGAGAGAGAGAGAGAGAGAAAGAGAGAGAGAGAGAGAGAGAGAGAGAGAGAGAGAGAGAGAGAGAGAGAGAGAAAGCTCACTCTATTTCTCTATTGAAATCGAGCCGGTTGAACAATGTTCAGACTGTTTTTTTCTAAGGTTTAAAGGCGGAAGCAATCCTTGGAATTTTTGGGTACTTTAACTTATTTTATTTGTTTTTTTTTTCTTTTCTTACGTAACTAAACATTTAACATACAATTATTGATGATTTCAGCTTTTCAAATCCGTATTTGATAAATTCAATTATTTCTTGAACTAGTTTAAGAATATCTTTCAGCTTCCATTTAAACAAAAACTATGTATAACGTTGTAAAATGTATGGTTGAAAAGCAAACTTTTGAATGTTAAGCGCCCTGGGTCCAGAGTAGAGTGCTATAGAGTTAATTTTAGTCATTATGTACTTTTTTCCAGCGGTCAGTAAAGAGTTTGAGTACAAGCAATGGATGGTCGACGCTAAGCTAGTTCTTCCTCATAGGACCAGCTTTTGTCATAGACAAGCGGCGCCAGAATCCGTATCAATGTTCTACCTCCACCACATGATACACAAAGCTCTAGAGGTAAGTTTTATTATGTAATGTAAATACACGTGTATACTTTAAAAACTTGAGCTGTTTTGAGATTATTTATTAAATTTTGCCGCCAACATTTTACTTTTTATATTTAAAATCTGTGTTAACTTTTTAAAAGCGTGTGTTGTATGATGAGAACGTATTTTTTTTTAGATTTCGCCTTGAGGGTTGAAAAAAATTTCTGTATTTTCTATTCTTAACTCCGTATTCTGTAATTTCTATTGAGTATTCTGTATTCTGTATTCTGTATTCTGTACTCTCTAATCTGTAATCTGAATTCTGCAATCTGTATCCTGTACATTATATTCTGTATTCTGTATTCTGTATTCTGTAATCTATAATCTGAATTATGCAATCTATAACCTGGACATTACTTTCTGTATTCTGTATTCTGTACTCTCTAATCTGTAATCTGAATTCTGCAATCTGTATCCTGTACATTATATTCTGTATTCTGTATTCTGTATTCTGTAATCTGTAACCTGGACATTATTCTGTATTCTGTATTCTGTATTCTGTATTCCCTAATCTGTAATCTGAATTCTGCAATCTGTATCCTGTACATTATATTCTGTATTCTGTAATCTGAATTATGTTACCTTTAACCTGTACATTATATTCTGTATTCTGTATTCTGATTTCTGTATTCTGTAATCTGAATTATGTAACCTTTAACCTGTACATTATATTCTGTATTCTGTATTCTGTAGTCTATATTCCCTAATTTGCAATGTGAATTCTGCAATCTATAACCTGTACATTATATTCCGTATTCTGCATTCTCTAAAATGTATCATGTATCCTGTATTCTGTAATATTTATTATGTATTCTGTATTCTCTAAAATGTATCATGTATTCTGTACCTTGCAATCTGTATCCCCAGCACGTCATTGAAAAGGCAAGCGCGACGTTCCAAAACGCGGTGTACTGGCTAATCCTGTACATAATATGCGCATTGATTCTGGTCAACCTACAGTCGGACACGTACAACTGTAACAGTCAGAAAAATTACCTTATGGATGCTCTCAGCATGCCAGTCGTAGATGTAGGCCTGGCATGAACGACTGTCTCTATTCATTCATCATACTATCTCTGTTGACTCATCCATCATACTATCTCCATCCATCTATTATACTATCTCTGTCTATCCTTCATACTATCTATGTCTATCCATCCATCATACTATCTCCATCCATCCATCATACTATCTCTATATCCATCATACTATCTCTGTCATCCATCCATCATACTATCTCTATCCATCCATCCATCATACTATCTCTGTCATCCATCATACTATCTCTGTCTATCCTGAAGGATAGACAGAGATAGTATAATAGATGAATAGACAGATAGTTTAATGGATGGATAGACAGAGAAAGTATGATGGATGGATGGATATAGATAGTATGATGGATGTATGGATAGAGATAGTATGGTGGATGGATAGAGATAGTATGAAGGATAGACAGAGGTAGTATAATAGATGGATGGAGATAGTATGATGGATGGATGAACATAGATAGTATGAAGGATAGACAGAGATAGTATAATAGATGGATGGAGATAGTATGATGGATGGATAAATAGAGATAGTATAATAGATGGATGGAGATAGTATGATGGATGGATAGACATAGATAGTATGAAGGATAGACAGAGTATTATACTATCTCTGTCTATCCTTCATACTATCTATGTTCATCCACCCATCATACTATCTCTATCCACCCATCATACTATCTCTGTTCATCCATTTATCAAACTATCTGTATATCCATCCATCATATTATCTCTGTCTATCCATCCATTAAACTATCTGTCTATTCATCCATTATACTATCTCTATCCATCCATCTATCATACTATCTCTGTCCATCTATTATACTATCTCTGTCTATCCATCATATTATCTCTGCCTATCTATCGTTCATACTATCTCTATATCCATATATCATACTATCTCTATGTTCATCCACCCCTCATACTACCTCTATCCATCCATCCATCCATCATACTATCTATATTTATCCATCCATCATACTATCTCTGTCCATCCATCCACCATACTATCTTCATCCTTCTATTATACTATCTCCATCCATCCATCATACTATCTCTATATCCATCTATCATACTATCTCTGTCCATCCATCCATCATACTATCTCTATTTATCCATCCATCATAGTATCTCTGTCTATCCATCCATTAAACTATCTGTCTATTCATCCATTATACTATTTATATCCATCCATCTATCATACTTTCTTTGTTCACCCATTAATCACAATATCGCTGTCCATCCATCCATCCATCATGCTATCTCTGTCCATCCATCCATCCATCCATCATACTATCTCTGCCCATCCATTCTTCATACTATCTCTGTCCAGTCATCCATCCATCCATCCATCATGCTATCTCTCTCCATCCATCCATCATGCTATCTCTGTCCATCCATCCATCATACTATCTCTATTTATCAATCCATCAAACTATCTCTGTCTATCCATCCATTAAACTATCTGTCTATTCATCCATCATACTTTCTTTGTCCATCCATTCACCACAATATCTCTATCCATCCACCCATCATACTATCTCTATCCATCCGCCCATAATGCTATCTCTATCCATCCATCCATCATACTATCTGTCTATCCATCCATTAGACTATCTTTATCTATCCACCCAGTACACTATCTCTATCAATCCACTCATTATACTCCCTCTATCAATCTACCCACCATACTATCTCTATTCATCCATCCACCCATTATTGCTAATACCATCAGAACCCTCCATGCATCTATCATACCATTTTATCGAAATCTCTCTCCATTTTTCCCTCTACCCCCTCTCTTTACGTCTGTCTCTCTCTCCTATCTCTCTCTCTTTCTATCTTTTTTGGTGTATTACTTTCCCCAGACTTGTGCTACCCAGTACCAAACTCGGGTATAGACATCAAACGATCGTGCAACTTCGAGTTTACATCCAGCACGGCAGACGATCAGGATTACGCAGGCAGTTGGCTCATTCGTAAGTATAATCATGTCTGTTTGTCTACGTCTGTTCTACACGGGTTGGTGGGGGGAGGGGGTGTGGAGTGGTGGATAGGTTCTTGGGCAAGTGGTAGAGCGGGATGACCAAATCGCGAGGTCCTCGGTTTGAATACCAGGATCGTAAGCAGAGAAACGGGCCGACTCTGATATCACTGATTCCATTTGTTTGTAGGAGAAAAAGTTCTGCTTTAGTTTAAGGTCTGCTGAGCTTTAAGGCAAGTTCTCAGGCGTCAACGGGCCACAAGACCAATGTCTAACAAGAGAAAAACTGAGGGGATGCCAGGACTTCTGCCTCAGCCGGTTGTATTGTACTGTTTCAGATGTTAACCAGAAGGGGATCAAATCCGAAAAAAATGCTTGAAAGTGGGGATCGAACCGGAGAGTCCCAGAATAGAAGTCCAACGCTCTATGGTCTCTTGAGCCCACTCATCACCTCAATTGCTTGAGTTCAACACCGAATGGATATATATACGTTCAACTCTTATATATAATGCACAAATGGGACTTACTTAAAAGCGCCGTTATACCAGAGTGTCTGTACTGTACATCACAGGACATTAAAAGCATTATATATTTAAGAATGTCAATGTACTGGCTAAGTAACTTTTAAAAAAATGCGGGAAAAGAGACACAACTCATGATATTAAAAGTAATGTCATTGGCTGTTTCCCCTTGATTTATCATTAATTATCGAGTATAACCCCTACGGCATATATAGACAAATAATATAGCATTGAGCATAATTTCTGAATTTTTTAGGCTCCGCTCCTGTTCCTTTTTGAACAAGCCCACGTGATAGACCGTTGGTTCCCATTCAGGACGCCACTGGTTCGAAACCCATGATCGGTTAAAATTTTACTTGTCCGATTTCGTCTCCTGCTGGTTGGAGTTGGGACAGTGTCAGTTGAATATGACTGGTTGAGACAGGAGTGCAGGTCTCTCTGCCCTGTGAGGGGGCGCGGTGGCCCTGGGATAGAACATCGGGTTCCCACGCAAAAGGTCCGTGGTTCGAGCCCTGGCAATATCGCCTCCTACTGGTTGGGTCGGTGTTAAGTTTAATGTGACCAGCTGACATATTAATCATGGTATTCCCATGACTCTTGTCTCATCCTGTCCAAAGACAGTGAGAGACAGACAGAGAAACAGAAAGATAAAGAAAGAGAGAGAGAGAGAAAAAAAAGAGAAAAACAGAGAGAGAGAGCCTGCTGCCAACCCTCCTGGAACTGAAGACGGTCATGAACATCTCCGTGTCGCCCATCCCGTACGAGCGCATAACGCTGGTCCCCTCGGTGGACTCACACTCCGCCAAGTTCATCATCACCCCCGTGAGAATCAGTCAGATCAGGGTGAAGCCGATCAAGGATCGGGACAAAGGTATGCGACCCGTATTGCTCGAGCAATAATAATGGATAAATGTAAGAGGTTTGCGGCTGGTAATGCTCGACCTATAATGTGATAAAAAGTAGAGATTTGCGACTGCTTAAGTTTGAGGTGTAATAGATAACCATTTATAGGTTTAAGACTGGTATTGCTCGACCAATAATGGCTAAAAGGTAGAGGTTTGCAACTGGTATTGTTCGACCTATAATGGATAAATAGTATAGGTTTGCGACTGGTATTGTTCGATTTGTAATGGATACAAAGTATAGGTTTGCGACTGATTAAGTTTGAGCTATAATAGATACAAAGTATAGATATGCGAATGATTCCGTTCGATCGCTTTTAGATTAATAGTATAGATGTGCGACCCGTATTGTTCGACCTATAATCAATAACAAAGTAGAGGTTTGCGACTGATAATGTTTGACCTATAATTGATAAAAAGTAGAGGTTTGGGACTGGTAATGTTTGACTTATAATGGATAGAAAGTATAGATTTGCGAATGATTCAGCTGGACCGCTTTTAGATTAATAGTATAGGTTTGCCACCCGTATTGCTCGACTTATAATGGATAAAAAGTAGAAGTTTGTAACTGGTAATGTTCGACTTATAGTGGATAAGAAGTATAGATTTGCAAATTATTTAGATCGACCGCTTTTAGATTGGGTTTGCGACTGGTAATGTTCGACTTATAATGGATAAAAAATAATAGGTTTGTGACTGGTATTGTTCGATCTATAATGGATAAAAAATATAGGCTTGCAATTGGTATTGTTCAACTTATAATGGATAAAAAGTATTGATTTGCTAATGACTTAGATCGAACGCTTCTAGATTGGGTGTACAACGGGTAATGTTCAACCTATAATTGATAAAAAGTAGCAGTTTGCGACTGGTTAAGTTTTAGCTATAATAGATAAAACAATTATAGGTTTGTAACTGGTATTGTTCGACCTATAATTGATAAAAAATGGAGGTTTGTGACTGGTAATGTTCGACTTATAATGGATAAATAGTAGAGGTTTGCGACTGGTAATGCTCGACTTATAATGGATAAATAGTAGAGGTTTGCGACTGGTAATGTTCGACTTTCAATGGATAACAGGTATAGGTTTGCGAATGGTATTGTTCGACCTATAATGGATAAAAAAATAGAGGTTTGTGACTAGTAATGTTCGACTTGTAATGGATAAAAAAAATTATAGGTTTGCGACTGGTATTGTTCGACCTATAATGGATAAAAAGTAGAGGTTTCCGACTGGTAATATTTGACCAATGATGGATAAAAGGTATATGTTTGCAATTGGTATTGTTCAACTTATAATGGATAAAAAGTATAGGTTTGCGACTGGTAATGTTCGACATATAATGGATAAAGAGTATAGATGTGCGACTGATTTCGTTCGATCGCTTTTCGATTGAAATTATGGGTGTGCAACTGGTAATGTTCGACTTATAGTGGATGAAAAGTATAGATTTGCGACTGATTTCGTTCGACCGCTTTTAGATTAATAGTATAGGTGTGCCATTGATTAAGTTGACCTATAATGGATAAAGAATATAGGTGTGCGACTGATTAAT
>RQTK01000103.1:531804-557092 GCA_003991915.1 Elysia chlorotica | reverse complement strand
GAGATAAAAAGAGAGAGAGAGAGAGAGAGAGAGAGAGAGAGAGAAAGAGAGAGAAAGGTGATAAAACTTTGTTGATATTTTATCATGCCAAAAACTCTTTCAGCGGGCGCTAATGGTACTGATGAGGACTCATATAAAAATTACAAGTACAAAACGCGAGAAAAATCCGTATTCGAGGCCGCAGATTTTTTACCAGCAAATGGGTAAGAGAGAGAGATATATATATATAAGGTTCCCTTTAAACCGTAAACATTTAAGATAAGGAAAACTTAACAATAATATAGCAAAAAGCGGAGTTTTTTCTTCCAAGAAATAGAAAAAGTTAATTAACTTATTAACTTTTTTTTTTCTTGTAAAAAAACAACAACACCGCTTTCTTACTCTTTTTTAATAAAAAAAAAATGAGTAAGCAAAAACACACACAAATGCAAATTAAATTTTTAAAAAATATACCAGATAGTAAAATACTATAATCTAACATAGCACAAAATAGATCTACCAAAAATTAACACTAACCCTCCGCATTGCACGTTATTTTTTCATTGGGAATTCCCTGTTGGCCTGGGCCTGGCACAGGTACTGGCGCGTGTTTCACTTTGACAACGTGATGACGCCAGAGGAACTGCAGGAGCTCGCCACCAGCGACTGGGTGGACGAACACACTCGCTACCTGCGGATCGAGTTCTCCGTCATCAACCCCGGCTCTTCCATAACGTCCACCTTCAGGACCACGGTGGACTTCAAAAGGCGTAAACATTAATAATTGAGACGATAGCGAGATTAAATTTGCGAGAAATTAGTTATTTCGCTGAGACAATAGCGAGATTAAATTTGCGAGAGATTAGTTATTTCACTGAGTTTGCGATAAATTAATGATTTCGCTGAGACAATAGCGAGATTAAATTTGCGAGAAATTAGTTATTTCGCTGAGACAATAGAGAGATTTTGCGAGAAATTAATTATTTCACTGTCATTGTTCGATTTCAAAAGGCGTAAAAATAACTGAGACAATAGCGAGATTAAATTTGCGAAGAAATTAGTTATTTCGCTGAGACAATAGCGAGATTAAATTTGCGAGAAATTAATTATTTCGCTGAGACAGTAGCGAGAAATTAATTATTTTGCTCAAAAAATAGCGATATTAAATTTGCGAGAAATTAATTATTTGCTTAGACAATAGCGAGATTACATTTGCGAAAATTAATTATTTCAATGAGACAATAGCGAGATTAAATTTGCGAGAAATTAGTTACTTCGCTGAGACAATAGCGAGATTAAATTTGCGAGAAATTAGTTATTTCGCTGAGACGATAGCGAGATTAAATTTGCAAGAAAATAGTTATTTCACTGAGTTTGCGAGAAATTAATTATGTCGCTGAGACAGTAGTGAGATTAAATTTGCGAGAAATTAGTTATTTCACTGAGTTTGCGAGAAATTAGTTATTTTGCTGAGACAATAGCGAGATTTGGCGAGAAATTAGTTATTTCACTGTCATTGTTCGATTTCAAAAGGCGTAAAAATAATTGAGACAATAGCGAGATTTTGCGAGAAATCAGTTATTTCACTGAGACAATAGCGAGATTTTGCGAGAAATTAGTTATTTCGCTGAGACAAAAGCAAGATTTTGCGAGAAATTAGTTATTTCACTGATACAGTAGCGAGATTAAATTTGCGAGAATTTGGTTATTTTACTGAGACAATAGCGAGATTAAATTTGCGATAAATTAGCTTTTTCGCTGAGACAATAGCGAGATTAAATTTGCGAGAAATTAGTAATTTTACTGAGACAGTATAGTAGCGAGATTGAATTTGCGAGAAGTTAGTTATTTCACTGAGACAATAGCGAGATTAAATTTGCGAGAATTTAGTTATTTCGCTGAGGCAATGGCGAGATTTTGCGAGAGATTAGTTATTTCGCTGAGACAATAGCGAGATTAAATTTGCGAGAAATTAGTTATTTCGCTGAGACAGTAGCGAGATTAAATTTGCGAGAAATTAGTTATTTCGCTGAGACAATAGCTATATTTGGCGAGAAATTAATTATTTTGCTGAGACAATAGCGAAATTAAATTTGCGAGAATTAGTTATTTCGCTGAGACAATAGCAAGATTTTGCGAGAAATTAGTTATTTCACTGAGACAATAGCGAGATTTTGCGAGGAATTAGTTATTTCGATGAGACAATAGCGAGATTAAATTTGCGAGAAATTAGTTATTTCGCTGAGACAATAGCGAGATTTTGCGAGAAATTAATTGCTTCACGATCATTGTTCGAAGACATGAACTGAAGTGTCCAGGTGTTCTTTAGAAGTATATTTACATTTATATTGTTTTTTAGATCTACTAAACATGAGACGCAAGGTGAGGAGGGGGGGGGGGGGGGCCCTGGGAAAGAAAATCGGCTTTCAAAAAAAAAGGGCCGGGGGAGGTCCGGGTTCGAGCCCTGGCGATTGCGCTCCCTACTGGTTGGGTCGGTGTCAGTTTAATGTGACCGGCTGAGACAGGAGTCATGGCATCCATCCCTGTCTCGTGTGTGGCAGCACATAAAATTGTCAGACGTCAGTCTTGGGGGCCCGTCCACAAAATACCCTATAATATAGTGCTGATGTTGGAAATTAAAACCAACTCAACTCAACTCTGCTCCTTGTAAAAATCAACACTTGGAATACATTTTTGCAGCTTATTTAGAGGGGAATACGTTCAACATCTCAGTAGCTTACGACCCATCGTAAAATTAAGAAAATAAGAGACCTTTATGATGATAATATTTTTTGCGCACTTTATGTTCTATTGGTTAAAGCATAGACTGAACATTGTTTTTCTTGCATGATTAACTTGCTTGAATCTAATTTTTAATTCATTCCTGATAACAGTAACATTTGGTAACTCTAAGAAACCACGTCCCTGATATATAATTATCTTTCTGTGTCCTTTTTTTAGACTTGTAACTACCCCCCCCCCCCTTATTATTTTCGTTTAAAAAGACAGAAAAGTAAAGACAAAACTTTACCTCTAGTTATGCAATCTACATTAACTGCTGTTTAAAAAAAAAAAAGCGTGAATTGTGTCAAATGTGCTTGTCCTTTTCTATATCCTCTTCCTTTTCCTTTTTCTCCTTCTCGTCGTCGTCGTCGTCGTCGTCGTCCTCGTCCTCGTCGTCGTCGTCGTCGTCCTCCTCCTCCTCCTCTTCCTCCTCCTCGTCGCCGTCGTCCTCCTCCTCCTCGTCGTAGTCGTCGTCCTCCTCCTCTTTTTCCTGCTTCTTATTATCCTCTTTTCTTCTATCATTCCTCTGAACTCATATTCTTTACTAACCTAAACATTTGCTGTAAACCTCCAAAAATGAAGCATGTTTTTAATAACCTTTGTATTTTGCTTATCTTTTATCCTGTTTTGTAGCGGCGGTTTTTTGGTCTACTGAAGGTCACACGTTTCGTCACCAACAGAGCGAGAGTCGAACCTATGTATTTTACATGCTTCAAGTTATTTTCATTACCTTAACCATTCGCAAAAGGTATTTTTTTCACACCCTAATCTACAATTTCGACTCTTGTTATGTCTATAAATGTAGGCTATGGACTTGCTCTTTCCTGCTGTGCCTCAAAATGCTTCTAGTCGTTGCAAAGCTCTTGTAAGACGTGGTACTGCCTTTTGTGAGCTGGAGCTTTATGTTGAAGGTGAGAATCTGAGAGTAAGCTTTTATTTGCTACAGCCGAGCATCAATTCACTTTGTTGCTTCACCATCCTTACGACAAATGATCATGCATTATGGATTTTTTCGAGGAATCACATTATTCTGCTTTTCAAGTAGCCTTAAAGTTTTTGATTATTGCATGATTGTAAATACAAATTTAGAAGATTAAGGAATTTAAGTATTAAGTATCTATCCAGAACGAAAACATGTTTTTGTAAGTAGTTATAGAAAAGAATTATTTCTTTAGAAATGAATTTTTTATTATTTAAAGGTTTAAGGTTTAATAAATTACAGTTCTATCTCAGTAAGACCTGCTTTCATAAAACTTTTAAAACTCTATTATAATAAAAAAATATTATTGGATGTATATCAAAATTTTAACAAATTTATTATTTTCTGCTAGGTCTTAGAGATTATGAGGCAGCCCTTAAAATAGACCCAGACAACAAGGCTTTGGCAGCGGATGCAGAGAGAATGCGCCAGATTATTCAAGCCACAGATTGAGGCTTTAAAGTGCATATCTCAACATTATTATTTTTAAAATATAAATTATTTTTGTCATTCAAAAGTTTACATGTAATGCCATGCATTGTTATGTGATATAATTTTGTGTGTATTCATAATTTTTTTTATAAAAAACAAAACTTCCAATGAGAAAGTCACATTTTCTAAATTTGAACTAAATTGAAGTAAAAAAGCATATGTCAATATTCTATGTTTAGAATTTTTTCTACAGCATGTCCATGTTAGATCATCATTCGAAACTATTTTAGTGTTTGTTCTATCGACTTATGCTTAGTGTTCAAAAGTTAACCCTTCTCTTTTTTGTTGGGATTGTGCATTAACTAGATTTTTTTTATAATCATTTGTTATTGATATTTATGGCCTTATAGTCTTAGAAATATAATTCTTTTGGAGAGAAATAAAGGTTTAAAATGAAGTTTTATATTTCATGATTCATTCCATCGCTTACACTGCTTCACAGCCTTGTGTGTGTGTGTGTGTGCATTGTACTATTCTGTAAGTCTGTATATTACTACCATACTTTAAATTCCAAAATTGTTCAGTGCCTGTTTTTTAATGCAATATAAGTACATATTTATCTATTAGTGTGCTTTCCATCCTCTTGTCATTAGTAACTATAGCAGCAACAGAAGCTTCAACTGTGACAACAGACTCAGCAGCAATAGCGGCAATGCTATGTTATTATTACTACTATTATTATTATTATTAGTAGTTGTAGTAGTAGTAGTTTATCATTATTATTATTACTTTTCCTATTATCACTACTGTTATTATTATCATTTTCATAGTTTTTTTTAATACACCTATCACACTTTCTTCATCACTGATTTTGAAAATAAAATGTTCGCAGCGATCTAGCGAGTTCGCTGAGATACGGCTACTTGTTGAAGAAGGATCCTGAGTACGTCGATTTCTTGGAGATGGCCATGACAGATTATGCCTATAAGGCGGCGGGAGGGTGGCTTGCTTTCACCTGTATCTTCCAGATGTTCGACATGCTCAGGTTTGTTTTTCTTCAACGTCAGATTGAAGTATATATAGGCTATATTGTTAACAGGCCCTAAATTAGACGTCCTTACTGAAATACACGACACAGGGCGTAGAGATTAAAAATTATGTAGTTCTTTTTTAAGCCGTCATATAATACTGACACTGATATAACAAGTTGGGGAGGAAATCGGAAAAAAAAATAAAGTTTTGATCGATCGCGGGATTCGAACTGCGGTTCTTCCGATCTGGAGATAGACGTTCTCAACGGAATATGCTTGGGTGTAGGAATTTTATGATTTTTCGATTTCACATAAATAAATGAACATTATTAAATTTTTACTCCGATTTGGCGAATAATTTAAGTAGCCAAAAAGACAGGTAAATTACCAGAATTAAAAAAAAATGTTTTCTCAGCGCGATTGGCCAACATTTTATTATCATCAAATTTGTCTCCCAAAAATAATCCCAATAGGGATTGGAATTAAGATAATAATGTAATTTTGTGGACAAGCTGGTAGACTTTAAGAATCGGTTGGAAAAGACTACAGCCTTTCCTCGTTCATTGTATCTTAGATCCGTGCACGACGTCTTTTAGATCTCTGTACTATCTAATGTCAAATACAGCCAAGGAAAGTAAATAACAACAAAAATAATCAGTGGCATTCATATTGCGTAAATTCAAAGAAAATATAATTTTTCCGACAATCAAATCATATAATAAAAATAGTGAGCACACATCACGCTAAATCCCCGTATCAAAAGCACTTTGAGCTCTTTATCCATAAACGCCTGAATAGATATATAGTGTACAATTCTTCCACAGCGCGATTCGGCGCTAGGTCCCTTTATCAAAAGCACTTTGAGTTCTTTTCCCCAAAACGCCTGAATAGATCTCTAGCCTCCAATTCTTCCACAGAGCGATTCGGCGCTAGGTCCCCGTATCAAAAGCACTTTCAGCTCTTTTTTCCTAAAACGCCTGACTAGATCTCAAGCCTTCAATTCCTCCACAGCGCGATTCGGCGCTAAATCCCCGTATCAAAAGCACTTTGAGCTCTTTTTCCATGAACGTCTTTTTCCATAAACGCCTGAATAGATCTCTAGCCTCCAATTTTTCCACAGTGCGATTCGGCATTTGGTCCCCGTATCAAAAGTACTTTGAGCTCTTTTTCCATAAACGCCTGAATAGATCTCTAGTGTTCAATTCTTCCACACCGCGATTCGGCGCTAGGTCCCCCGTATCAAAAGCACTTTGAACTTTTTTTCCATAAACGTCTTTTTCCATAAACGCCTGAATAGATATATAGTGTACAATTCTTTCACAGCGCGATTCGGCGCTAGGTCCCCCGTATCAAAAGCACTTTGAGTTTTTTTTCCATAAACGTCTTTTTCCATAAACGCCTCACTAGATCTCTAGCCTCCAATTCCTCCACAGCGCGATTCGGCGCTAATTCCCCGTATCAAAAGCACTTTAAGCTCTTTTCCATAACCGTCTTTTATCATAAAACGTCTGAATAGATCTTTAGCCTCCAATTTTTCCACAGCGCAATTCGGCGATAGGTGCCTAAATCAAAAGCACTTTCAGCTCTTTTTCCATAATCGTCTTTTATCCATAAACGCCTGAATAGATCTCAAGCCTCCAATTCCTCCACAGCGCGATTCGGCGCTAGGTCTCCGTATCAAAAGCACTTTGAGCTGTTTTCCCATAAACGTCTTTTTTCCATAACCGCCTGAATAGATCTCAAGCCTCCAATTCCTCCACAGCGCGATTCGGCGCCTGCTCATCTTCATCCAGCTGCTGGGCTCGGCCATCACCTTGTTCCTGATGCCAATGGCGACCGGATGCGCCTTCTCCATGCTGGCTCTCTCCCTGTTCGGGCCGACCATCGAGAACTTCTACACCATCAAGGCCAGCTACCTGATGGTCAACCAGTACTTCATTAAGCCCCAGAAAATCTACGACAACCTGTCGGACAGCCATCCCTACCTGGGCCCCGGCTTCGTCTTCTTCCTCGGCCTCACGGTCAATCTGTTCGTCCTCAACTTTTTCATCGCCTTCCTCAACGAGGCGTACCTGGCTATTATCACGAGGGTTGGTTTGCTGTTGTTGTTGATGTGGTTGCTGTTGTTGTTGTTGTTGTTGTTGTTGCTGTCGTTATTTTTTGTTTATTGTATTGCTAAATATCCAATGTCGCCACGATATAGGCTCTCTTGTTGACGGGTCCTAAGATGAACGTCTAGTATTTTTACTTTCTGCCACACAGCGACAATGCGGGAATACCATGAGTCCTGTATAAGTAAGTAATATTACTAAGAAAACATCTGACATCAATTTTGTAATAGTTCTTCCATCTAAATACCAAACTAGTGTTAGCAACAACCATCGACCTATGCATTATAGACTGGCTTATTACACGAAAACGCACTATAGTTTTCGCGATAGCAATGTGTGGCCGCACTTTGAACGTTAAGACCCTCACTGGACTGTTTGCTGACTTTCGTTAGTCATAAACCTGTCCCCGTAGAATTATGCCAAATTTGGGACAAAATTATGCCAAATGTTGTATTAAAAATTACGCCATACGCCAAGGACCTATTAAATCAGCCAAAATGTTAGAGAAATAAAAACCCTTTATCAAAAACTTGGTTTTCAATGCAAGATAAAGTAAGGGGTATTCTCTTTGCTGGACTAAAGCCAATCGTAATTTTTGTTATTTCTATATGTAATGGAGAATATTAGGCTGCTTGAAAAAACCTAATTATGTTACTATGGAACAAAATTAATAGTCAAACTTGAAACAAAAACCAGCCGTGTATTAAGTTTACTATAACATCATGTTTTTGACCACGCCCCTACCCACACCCTTATCCGTCCCTCATCCCCTCCACTGTGTTACTCCTTCATTCAACAATCCCCCTCTCTACCTTACAGATCAAAATCCTCAACTACAACAAGCGCGAGAAAACGAAACTGGAGTACGCCTACGAATTTCTAGGGATTACGGACACGATGAACCAAGACAACGAAGAGGAGAACAAATTCCGAGACTACGCCGAGCAACGGGAATTCATAGAAGCAATGCGGAGGATATTAGGGAATTAATGATAATGATAATAATGATATTGATAATGATAATGATGATGATATTGTTTTTTTTATTGTCCATTAAAAAGTCAATACACTTAATAAAGAATGTTTTTCTATTATTCTTTTAACTGAAGATGTTTCTGATCTTTAAACTTGTATCCCCCGTGCTCTGATGATGAGAATAAATGAGATGGTGATAGTGATGATGATGATGATGATGATGATGATGATGTGATGATGATGATGATGATGATGATGTGTGATGATGATGATGATGATGATATGATGATGATGATGATGATGATGATCTGGTGCTCTGATGATGTGAATAAATGATTTTTTGGGGTCCTTTCACATAACGTTAAAAATATTTCCTTTAACCTTTGTTTTTGCCAACTTAAAGTCATATGTGGCGGTTCTCTTCGAATGGGCGAAATCCCAAAAAAATTTTTGACTTTGGGTGAGCTGGACTTGCGTAAATGAGTTTGAAGCCTTCATAAATCTAGGCCGAGAAAACTGTTCTAGCTTTTATACCAGTAATAAGCAATATAATTTGTACGAATAGTTGTGTAGCTTAGTTTTGAAGTCTTCGACTTACTTTACTTTACCTTAGCGATCAAGTGGTCACTTGAACCTGCGCCCTACGACTTGAGTCTCCAGCTCTATTTTAGGGTTGTTTTACTTTTAGTTGGCTCACCAGGCAAACGCTCGAACTGACGCAAGTGTCAGCTCCTGGGATATGCACGGTTCGAAACCCACGATGGAACGAAAATGTCTGTCTTCCTGTCTGGTTGTCTGTACATCTGTCTGTATGTCTGTCTGCCTGTCGCTTCTATCTCTTTCTCTATCTCTATCTCTATCTCTCTCTCTCTCTCTCTCTCTCTCTCTCTCTCTCTCTCTCTCTTTTCTTCTTTTCTCTCTCTCTCTCTCTCTCTCTCTCTCTTTCTCTCTCTCTCTCTCTCTCTCTCTCTCTCTCTCTCTCTCTCTCTCTCTTTCTTTCTTTTCCTCCCCACCCTCTTTCTCTTCTCTCTAACTCTCTCTCTCTCTAGCTCTCTATCTATCTACAAATGTATCTCTAACTCTCTCTCTAACTCTAGCTTTATCTATCTATCGCTCCCTCTATCTCTCTCTCTCTCTCTCTCTCTCTCTCTCTCTCTCTCTCTGATCACAAAGAAGTACATTACTTAATTACTTTAGCAGGCAGGAGGATCTTGTTTGCGACAGGTCCTGCTGCTTTTTAAGCCTGGTAATTTTTAAGTCTTGCTACACATAGACAAAGCGGCCACAGATCAATTACAAGGACTCCAACCTCTTCCCTAATGTAAATTCTTTCCACACACTAATTAAGTCCTACATGTCGAAAAACGTTGTGGACGGGGCCCAAGACTGACATCTGACAATTTTTGCGGGCTGCCACACGGGAGACTGGACTGAACCAGAAGGAGACGACCAAGCGTAGGATTCGAACCGCGGACCTTGCAATGTGGGTTTCGATGCTCAACCATTTGAACCCCCCCCCCCCTATACTTTTCGTAATATTTTCTGCCCTAATCAAAGTTTTGTGGTATTTCTTGAGATACGTACACGCCTGATGCCGAAATATGCTCACTTCGTTAGAGATTTAGATTAATTATGTTCCATCTTTTAAGGTTCAATCTCATTGACTTAGTCATGACAAGCCGGAAAAAAATTTCACCACCTGACACAGGATTAAATTTAATACGAACGGTTCTTAAATGTTCAATAACCACAAGCACACAGCACACACATACAAAAACACTTTATCTGTCTCTCTGTCTTTATATGTCTCTCTCTCTGTATCTCTCTTCCTCTCTATCTTTACCTCCTCATATTTCTCTCTCTTACTCCTCGTCTCTATAATTCTCTCTCTCTCTTTCTGTCTGTATTCTTCTTCCACCCTATGTTTCTCTAACTTTCTTTCTTTCTTCTCTCGCTCAACCTTATATTTTCTTTCTATCTCTTTCTCTTCTTCTCTCACTCACTCCTTCTCTTCCTCTCTTTACTGTCTCTCTTTCTCTCTCTCTCTCTCTCTCTCTCTCTCTCTCTCTCTCGCTCTCTTACTCACGATAAAAAAAACCTTTCCAACACCTTACCCTATCAAAAAGTTAATTAAAAACAAAGAAAACGTTTCCAGTTCTAGGCAAACATAACGAGACAAATTGAAAAGCCCAGAACTCTACAAAAAGCAGTTGAAAACGAAAGTATGTTTCTTCTCAAACTCAGTCAAGGGCATCCTAAAAAAAGATTGGATTCGATTTAGTGGCTTTCAAGCATTTTGTCGTGTGTTTTTGAACAAAGATTGTTAAATCAAGTTCCATCAAAGCGTTTGTATAAGAGGCAGAAAGGGTTCTTCACGAAGTTTAAAGTGTAGACCTCCATGGCTGTTTCTATATGAATACCCGAATTACCACCCATCACACGAAATATTAAAGCTTTCAATAAGAACACTCTGGAGAGAGAGAGAGAGAGAGAGAGAGAGAGAGAGAGAGAGAGAGAGGAGAATTGGATAAATAGGTAGATCGATAGATAGATAAATATATAGTTTGATTGATGAATAAACAGATAGACGGATAAACAAACAGATAATCTCACTCAAGAAACTCAAAGTATTCTTTAAAAAAATAACAAAAGAGTTGCCAGTTGATGAACCTCTGCAAACCTGAGCAAGGTAAAACCAGTAAGTATGTAGAAGAAGAAAAAATCATACGACAAGTAAATACAACAACAAAAACAAACCATTGGAAGAAAACTGAAGAAGTAAAAACTGGGTCTACAGTGACAGTAAAAAGTATAATATCAACCACTGATAGTGCTTTATTATTTGCGGTGTCTACGCATTTTTATCCACCAAACTATTCACAATTATTCTTGAACCGAATTACAATCAGAAAGTAAACTATTAACTAAATAAACGTATAATCTTAAAAAGAATCATTTTCCTTGCGCTGACGTTTCACGCCTACAATGAATTTATTAGTCCGTCGACCCTTTGATACAAGCACAATCATGGGATTCTCTGAACTTTATTAAATCAGTTACATTTTACGCGGCGTCTTTTTTCGTGTATCTCTGTCGTTGAACATGCATTGAGTTTGATTTGAGGCAAAGGAAGAATACGGGGCGAGAATAACGTAATGGAAATGGAAATGGTATAAAAAAAACATTTGCTTAGAGCTGATGCAGCCGTAAGTTTAATGGATTAATAAAAGAGGTTTAAATAGAAAATCCCTAGATCCTGACTACAAAGTCCACAGCATAATGCAAACATGTTGCTGCTCTCTATCCACATACCCGTATCAAATATCCTCAAATACACGCATGTTAGAAACCAGATTTAAATAAACAGGATCTGGCTGAGACATGCATTGGTGGTATTACCTTATTGGCTGAGACGAAGAGAAAATGGACACTTAATAAACTGACATGTACTTTAAATTTATTTTTAGGAACTTTAGGGGCAAAGTGACCTTATAGGCTTCGAGTAACCACCCCCATGGTGGTATCAAGTCTTATGTTCTTATCTTTATCCCCTCTTCCTGTTCCTTCAATCCTTTGTCCCTTTCTCTTCCACATTCTCCTTTTGTATCTGCCAATTAATCTTCTTCTTTTTTCATTCTTCTTCTTGTTTTTCTTTTTCTTCTTCTTCTTCTTCTTCTTCTTCTTCTTCTTCTTCTTCTTCTTCTTCTTCTTCTTCGAGCCGGTCCCAACACTGTTTATTTTCAATGTACCGGTACATGAATTATATTGACTGAAAAAAAAAAGCTTAATATCAATTCAAATCTATTACTACTGCCTCTACTTATAATTTTGATACGATAATACTTGAAAATCCTCCTAATAAAAATGAAAACATTTTTTCGTTTTAAAAATATTCCATTATTCTAATCTCCACAGGAACCTTGTAGATTTGAAGCGGGTCGTAACACGCGGTACAAAAATGATTATGTAAATGAACCTTTGCTCGGAGGGCATCCTGTTTTGTGCGTTGAGGACATGGTTGTAATTCAGGTAAAGAAAAACATAATATCAGTTGTATATTTTTCTTTCGCTCCTCCTCCTCCTCCTCCTCCTCCTCCTCCTCCTCCTCCTCCTCCTCCTCCTACTCCTACTCTTTCTTTTACATCCTCCAACTCCTTTTATCGCATACCGACTGAGCAATGTAGTGCAACACTGTAAGGTTTACGCACTTTTTTTTAAATAATAAAAGTGAGTTACTGACTTATTTGAATTAATGGGTCAGGTCTTTACGATCCTTTGCCACTGGGCCTTCTCTTGAAGAGAAATTATAATAGAGCTAAGCCCAAAATTAATATGGTAAAGGCTTTTAGCGGGGTGACGGAAAATTCTACAAAAAAAAAATGTGCGATGCATCACTTAAGCGTCATGGATTTACGTGGGCATAATCTTTAAGTTATGCAAACACTCTACATATTTCTCATTTGAGTATCTTCAGACAAAACTTGCGAAGAAAACGCTTCGCCATCCGACAATTAAATGCACTATTAAGCCGGAAGTCTAAAAATGAGATTTCTTTGTAAAAAAAACAAAACAAAACAAAAACCGGAGCTGGTATTTTATACAATACAAATTTTTCCAAATTCAAATGCGCTTTTACTGCCCCGTTTTGTTTGAATGCTTATTCGATTGTAAAATAAGAGAATAAAAATAAAATTAAGATTACTTTAAAAAACTCAACAGTTTTTAAACAGAACCAAAAGCATGACTGTGAGTAAATTTTTATTTGACTAAAAATGTTACACCAGATGATAAGAAATTGCAATCAAACGCGAAAAGAATGATACCACAACCCAAAAGTTTAGAACGATGTCTTTTAAGCATTTTTCATTATTTGATGCATCTTTTGGCTAAATTCATTTACGTTTCTGAAGGTATAGATTCTGAAGAAACATAACATAAAATATATCAGTGATCGTTTAGCTTTGTCCATCTCAATCCCCGAAAATTTATGTGGGTTCCCTGCTAGTATTAATAATGATAATAATACAAATGATAATAATAATAATAATAATAATAATAATAATAATAATAATAATAATAACAATAATAATAATAATAATAATAATAATAATATTATTATAATATAATACATTAAGAATTGAGATGAGTATAAAGGAGACGCCACATTAAACGCAAACCAACTTTTCAATAATTACGTGGAACCGACAAACGCAAAAAGCCAAGCTTTTGCTAACACGGGCACTTTTAGGTTTTTAAAACACTGAGTCAAATTCCTGGCATATGAAAAATGAAATACAAACAAAATGAAATGTGCAAATACTGATCAAAGGAAAGCTTATTTCCTGAAAAGAAAAAAAAATATAGCCCACCTAAGCGTAGCTTTGCGCTTAGCTAAAGTAACACCGGTCTCAGAAATTAGTCTTGGGTAGAGAATTACGCAAACGTTTGAACCTGCAATCAAGTTTTCGTAGATAAGAAATTAACGCTGACAAATCTCTTGTTTACTCAGTCCAAAGTGAAGATTTTGATGTGGCAAATAATATAAACTAATTCCATATAAACTTTAAAGATATGAGTCATGAGTCATAGAATATTATTCTACTTGCATGTCGCTTTAGTTTTGTTGCTCAAATTAGTTTCAAAAGCAACTTTTTAAAAATTATGATTCAGTAGGTTCTAATCTTTTTTTTTTCTTCTGTTATAGACATAATAATCCCAAAAAGTGAAAAGATAAAGAGAAATAAATATAAATTAAGAGCCAAAGTGGTCTCCTCTCCTGTTTTTATTTTTCGTGCAGTCCACCACCACTACTACTACTACTGCTACTACTACTGCTGCTGCTGCTACTACTACTACTACTACTACTACTACTACTACTACTACTACTACTACTACTACTACTACTACTACTACTACTACTACTACTACTACTACTACTACTACTACTACTACTACTACTACTACTACTACTACTACTACTACTACTACTACTACTACTACTACTACTACTACTACTGCTCCTATTATTGCTATAGGCCTACCTTTCATAAAATTATTAGAGAAATAGGACGAAAATGAATTTTTAACATCTAAATATTAAAAAAAAATATGGTTACGCCAGCCAACAAATTTGACTATAAACTGTAACAATGATAATGTCTATTTTAAGAATAACTTTGTACGTGAAGGCTTGTTCAAACACACCTCAGTGCTGTTTCCGGATTCACATTCCAACTAGGTCTAACAAACCGCGTATGTTGACTTTGCCTAATTGAATGAAAATCTTGCAATGTCACGGCTGACTTTTGGTAGTTTTGTTTTGTCACATAATGGATGAAAAAAAAATTGAGATTAAAGATTTAGAAGCTTGGCTTTGTGGAGAAGATGGAAGTATGCACTATAAACTCAAGTTTTGCAATTTATAAAAAAAAAATAAAGTCAAATTTAGATTAAATACTAATTATTGTGTAAAAGTTCCTGGAAAAGGTGACGTTATATCTGACCGACTATGATTTTTATTGCTTTCGTTCAACTGTATATAATTATACTGAAATGGGCTTAAACATCCAGAAAAACTGACAGCTTGCATTAAATGCACGCCCAATTAGCATCCCATGTCAGAATTTAAAACAAAGACCCCAACGTAGACAGACATTTTCAGATTTGAATTAGGTGAGCTAAATAATTGAACATTTTCGAAAAGTGCTGCGTACCCTTCTTTCCAGGCAATAAATTAATAAAATGGTATATCATTTTCTTTCTCTTATGACTCTTTTCAAAATAATGTCCATATTTATTGGCATTTTCTGTATTTGCTATGTATGCCGATTGTTTAGGCGAAAAATATTACTCCCCGCCTTTTATTTTTACTCTAGCAATCATAAACTTCAATAGTTTTATAAATACATCACTGTTATGCAAAAATGTTTTCGTATCCGCGAGACTTGGTCTTCAGTTCTTGCAGCCTCTACTATACTTTTTCGACAAAAAGCGCTGTTTGGGTTTTCTGAATACGACAATGTTACGTTCTGAAGTAATAGGAATTGTGTTAGTGGTTTAGAGAGAAACGGAGGACTACCTACCCTCAGTTTAGATCTAGATCTACATTTCAGACATTAATTGCAGCAGAACTGCGCACCTTTCTACGCACGTTTCGTGTCAATCAGAAATGGGTTATATTTATTTATGATAAAACTCTTAGCACGACAGGTAAAATCCTATCAAGAAGTTTGTTTTAGGTCTAGTTTCTCAGCGCTAGTTTCTTCGCCTGAAATAAGACCTTTGAGATTGTCTCATTAATTTGAATGGGAGGGCCTCTTTTATAGGGTTTACCCACTCACAATTCTTAAAATCTTATCACCATTAGTATTTGCATGATTTCCGTTTTTGGTACAATTATGATTTCGCAACTTATGTTTTTTTTTAATCTGCCTCTGCAATTGTAAAAGTTCATAAAGGGTAACTTTCTTAATTTTTGTTGACAAATCTATTGAAAGAATCCCTTTGCAGACAGACTTTAAAGTTGTGACACGATAGGTGAGTAAGCGATTTGTGGGTGTTGCACTTATACTCCAAATCTCTATTTGAACTAAGGGCAATGCCCTTAGTAATAATAATAATAATAATAATAATAATAATAATAATAATAATAAAAATAACGAGATCAAAATGTAACGTCAAAGTCTTCCATTCCACAGTTCACATCTTTCTCAGCCAAATTCATTAGACAAGTTGACGTCCTCAATATTTACTTCACATTTTTCATGTGCATATTCAAACACTTTTGAGAAGTCTTTCCATAGCCCAAGTTAAAATTAAATACATAACCGAGAATCATCTGTCAAGAAAAAAAATGGCATTGATAACGCAAATGTTATTTGAATTGCAGCATTGCATGGTAATTGAGAGAGTGCACTGTGTGTTCTGACATTTCTTGGAAAAAAGGTGCAATACAAAATATAAAGCCACATTTGCCATAACCATGGCAACGCGTACAATGAATGGACGAGAAGTGTTTAGTTTTGACCACACACATAAAAAAGAAAAAAACCGAGTCACAAAGAACGAAGTACCTCCCAATCAGTATCAATATCTACGAAAACAGAAAAAGCTGGAAAGGAATAGGAAGGACAAACTATACTCCGTAGACAGTTGCGTGAGAGCAAGCTCTTCGAAAACACCTATTTCTGAATAGGTTAAGTATTAGGGACTGTATGTACACGATCCGGTACCTCACGACTCGTCGTTAACCTTTTTATTTTCATATCTTGCGACTCGTCATAACTATGTTAACTACAACGTTATGCTTACGGCCCTAGATCTATAGTTATAAATATATCCCTAGACGATCCCATTTACGCCGGTATCACTTTCTATTCAGCGGCAACCTGATATTCAAGTGCTGGGTTTTATGGGGTGGTACAATGCATACCTTATTTCCCAATAACTCACACAGAGGCGAACGCTTAAATGAATATTGAGGGGGTGGGGGCGTGGTGGTCCTGGGGTAGAACATCGGATTCCGACGCAAAAGGTCCAGGTTCCAGTCCTGGCGATTGCGCTCCCTTCTGGTTGGGTCGGTGTCGGTATAATGCACATAAAATTTTCAGACGCTAGTCTTGGGGCCCGTCTACAATATAGCTTATACAGTGCTGATGTTGGACGTTAAAGCAACTCAAGAGCAACAACAGATGAATATGGAAAGTCACGTGTCAACATTTTCCTCTAGAACGGTTTTATATTAATATTTGTATGTTGTTGACGCCCTCAATATTTACTTCACATTTTTCATGGCATATTAAAACACTTTTGAGAAGTCTTTCCATAGCCCAAGTTAAAATTAAATACATAAACGGGAATCATCTATCAAGAAAAGATGGCATTGGTTATTTAAATGGGATTATTTTTCCATTCGTACTTTAAAAAAGAACTTCTGCAAGAGCTGAGATGTTGCTATCGTCACTTTAGTTGGTAAATTCTTAAGACTGACAATTCCAAGGTACGTGGTTCAAATCACAACGCTATACTAATCTTCGATGAGGATTAAACTTGCTCGACATTCAACTGACCAAAGATTAAAACTCACCCACTTGAGAAAGCTATAGGCAGATGGACACGTTTTAATAAAAGTTAGATCTGTTAAAAAGTGCCCATAGTAAGCACTAAAAAGGCTATATTGTGGACACTAAAATGGTAAAATAACATACCCCGGCCCTGCGCAGGGACAACGTGATATTCAAGTGCTGGGTTTTATTGGGTGTTAAAACGCAGACCTTATTTCCCAATAACTCTAACAGAGGCGAAAAGTTTAGACGAATGCGCAAAGTCTAGTCACTAGTCAACATATTCCTCTAGAACGGTTTTATTTTAATTTTTTTTTTATGTAGCCCCCGCCCCTCCCCCGTTTCTACCTCAATCCCGCCCACAATATATAATTATTTCTGCCAATGTTGGTGGTTTAGACACTAACTCACTCACCCCAAACACACTCACACACACAAAACGTCACTGCCTCCTTGCATTTTCCGTGGGAAGTTAACTTGTATCTGGGACAGACTAATCTAGAGGACAATAATGTTTGGTTAAACGAAAACATACTCAGATGCTGTGTGGTACATCTATTTTAATCCCTAGACCATTTCATCCCCCAACAATTTCTCAAATTGCCATTTCTCATAATCAAATCTTTACCGTGTCCTTCCGAAACGTACACTATTACCCTAAAAAAACTCAGACCACGCCCGTACAAACTGATTTCTGGACAACGTATTAAAAATTACTATCATATAGATCTAGATCCACATCTCTACTGCAAAATAGAAAGTCGGTTCCAGACACAAATCCCGACGGAGGCTTTCGATAGCATCTCCTCTTGCGGGGGGCGCGGTGGTCCAGGGGTAGAACATCGGCTTCCGACGCAAAAGGTCCTGTCCGAGCACATAAAATTGTCAGACGTCCGTCTTGGGGCCCGTCCACAATATAGCCTATATAGTGCTGCTGTTGGACCTTAAATCAACCCCCCCCCCAAACCATCTCTAGGGCCCACTTCACCGCGATGTGCTTGGGCTCACACTGCGATGTCAAACCAAACAACAGTTTTTAGAAAAGTGTATTTGACTCGGCCGGCCTCTTATCTTAACTCCCAGACACTTTAATAAACCAATCCAAACTGGACCAAGTTTTTCTTCCCGTCATTTTCCATATAGTTGGGGGCTCCTCTCTACGCCCTCTGCCCCACTTGACAAATGGAACGGTATTCTGCGGGTCCTTTACGACGTGAAGGAGCACATTTTTAAGGTTTGCGTGTTCATTTACGTAAGAGCGTAGATCTAGAGTTCTAGACCTAGTGCCGTAAGTACAACGTCGGAGTAGCGTACAACTCGTTACGAAGGCTTTCTTACTAATAATACCTTGGCACGAGTTCTACATTTATAACAATATTGTACTTACGATCCATAGAAAAAGTATAAATCAAAAGGACATTTTAGAATCGCATCATTGCTTTTCGGTAGAATCCTGGGTAATCTATCAAATGCTAATTAATTAGACTTATTTTATTTAATGTTGTATTTTCAGTTCTTAGTCATGGGCAGGCCTACTTAGATCTCCTACTTATTGTTGGCGTGTTCAGGGTTTTATCCGTGACTGTTCACCATTCATGTGAAATGAGAAGACAGTGACTGGAAATTGCAACATTGTCGATATGTTTTTACTCAACAGTTTACAAACATAAGCATAATGTTTTGAAAAGAAGTTGATTTAATTAATGTCTTTCTTTTAAACTAAATTAATATTTGTTTGTTTTACTTTGTGTATAAAAAATCATGTTTCGTAAAAGCTTTCCTGACTTTAAAGTCATGAAAAACTTCGTAAAAAAGATCTAGAGCTAAGAGGTTTGGTAAGAGGGCTTTTCATGTGGCTATACCGACAATTTGAATAACCTATCAGAACTATTGAGAGTGACTAACCTAGAAGATTAATTATGTATACAAATATAAGTTATGTATTATTATTATTATTATTATTATTATTGTCATTATTAATTTAATTCAATTAAACATATTTTTCCTCTAGTTGCTACAACAGAGAGACTCTAGGAGTAGAGATCTCGCAAAAAGCAAGATATCCCAATTACATCTAATTGGTGCAAAAGTATACAGGTATAAAAATATACCTTCGTGTACACAACAATCCCAAGATTAGCAACGCCTCACTTTGGCTTGACTTAACCACAAAGCAAAAGTAATAAGAAGAGCATAGGCAGCTGAAAAAACAACCACTATGTCGAGATTTCTACACATCCTCGCCGTCTTGGCATATATGGTGGTCTTATGCGGTTCTGCAGTGATCTCCAACTCGATATTAACCAGACAAGGGATGGCTGGATCGGCCAGACCTGTATATTGCGAGGATTCCAGGTACGTTCCACTTTGCTTACTGTTTTTAATTTGTTTAATCAAGGGGGTGAACCTGCTCAAGTGGTAGAGCGTTGGTATCGCATAATTATTAGAAGTTTCCCAATTCAAATCCCACGATCGACCAAAAACGTGTAAAGGAGGACCTTCAGTCACCCAGTGGATGTTAAAAAAAGAATAGATCTTATTCATTTTGCCTATTAATTTATTGTGCTCTGTGAAATATTGTATTCGGACCTGCCTGGGTGGTGAATAACAATTGGGCGTTCTTGTAGAAGTTGAGGTTGACTCCCTCCCACCTTCACCCCCTTTTTCTCCTCTCTCACACACACATACATACCTTCTAGCACCACCCACGCACACACACACACAAACACACTCACACCTCTTTCCCCTTTTCCCAGCTTTCGTCCGCATAAGTAACTCGTTGACTTTTGGGGTGTTAGCTTTACAAACTTCTATGAAAAGCATTGAAGGCTGAATACCTACTGACATCTTTAAACATAAACTTAAAATGGTAGATATATGGGAATGCTCTGAGTGGGTGTTAGTGAGCGATAAAAGGTCTACCTAGTGTTTGCTTTGCCTTTTTGGAAAAATCTCAATTACAGGAGTCGTAAGTGCAACGCCTTGATAACTCAGACGTCGTCCTAATCCTCTTTATTCCCATACCTTAAGATGAGTCGTAGGTTTATGTAAACGTTGTACTTATGACACAAAGTCAAGCGCTGCAAGGCCAACACCTCACAGTACTAAAGAATTTTACTATGCTACTCATCTGCACCTCTACCCCTTGCTGGCGAAATATTGAGATTATTCAGAAAACCACTAGATACATACATACTTATATATTGAAACCACAGCTTATTTTTCCGTTTGAAAAATTAAATACTGATTGAGTCGGTGTCAGTATAACGTGGTAATTAAACAGCAAAGCGGTTCAAGTTCGAACTCCACCCACTCATACAGTTTTGATTCTTGTGCTTTTTCATTTTTACATTTTTATCTGATATTTTAAACTTTCGTTTCTGTCTTTTGATCTCGTGTTAGCTCTAGATCTAGGTTTGCAGTAATGTTTCATTTTTTCCCTTAAGCAAATATAAAATGGGAAGTCTCAAAGATTGGCACCCAAAGCAAACATTTGCGGGCCTAGTAGTCTTTGATCTTTTAATGGTAGTTGTAGTTGTAGTTGAGTTGGTTTAACGTCCAACATCAGCACTACATAGGCTATATTGTGGACGGGCCCCAAGACAGACGTCTGTCAATTTTATGTGCTGACACACACGAGACAGGGCAGGGATACCATGATTCCTCTCTCAGCCGGTCACATTATACTGACGATACCGGCCCAACCAGTAGGGAGCGCAATCGCCAGGGCTCGAACCACAGACCTTTTGCGTCGGAAGCGAACGTTCTACCCCAGGGCCACCGCGCCCCCCCCCCTTTTTTTTTTCATTGTAAATTTCGGCAGCAAAATACCTCATCGGGCTAAAATCTCTAAATAGCTTCCGCTGGTTAAGTTAGTCAGCCAATTTATTAAACAATCATCAACCATGAAAAATTTTCTTTAATGTTTGCGTTATTATTCATGTGTTGTATTTCTATTGGGAATGCGAATAAGAACCCGCATAGCGATGGGCGTTTTTAGCAGCCACACATTAATGTTTTTCTTTGTGCTTTATTTAAATACATTGGTCTTTCTATCTCACAATCTCTTGTATGAGCTAAATTTGCTTTTGCTGCTTTTTCTCTTGAAACTAAAAATTTAAACGGAAGTCTCAAAAATTAGCGTTTAGTGCAAACATTTGCATATCACGATTAGCTTTTTTACCGTTAAATTTGGCATCTGTGTGGATTTGAGCTAATATCTTCTAGTGACTTCCGCGTTTGAAGTGCGTTATGCTTTGTATTGAAGTTATCTTAGAGTAACAGGAAAGGAAAAGGATTAAAGTTTTAACATGGCCAGACAAAAATTAAATATATTGCAAACCCGGTTTATTACCTTGGTCTTCTAATCCATCTATGTGAGCCTGTAGGTAAAAATGTTTTAAGCTTAATTAAAGTGTTGGTCACATCTCTCTCTCTCTCTCTTTTCTCTCTCTCTCTCTCTCTCTCTCTCTCTCTCTCTCTCTGTCTCTCTCCCTCTTTCTCTCTCTCTCTCTGCCCACTTCTTGGTGACTTACCCAAAACAACGTTCCATATTCCTCTTCTTTTACCACGACTGCGTTTTCTATCTATCTTTCCATCAGTGACACCCTGAATAAAGTTCCATGTCTTATGATGTGACAAAACTACTGTAATTTTTTTCTAAACGTAATTTGTTGCACCTCCCCGCTAAGATACAAAATTGGTCTCATCACAGTTTGAACTAGGTACCTCTTTACAATAACATGCATGCTCTACCAACTTTCTTACCAGCCTACCACCTACAACCTTGCACAATTTGCTTAGCGAAAAACTGCGTGAGTGTAAATCTCGGATTTCGAATAATCGAGACACAAATGCAAATAAAAGGCTTTAGGAATGTTTGTGAAGAGTTTAAAATAGATCTACTTTAATAAGACGACGTCTATTATAATTATAACCATGTTTGCAGTAGCGTGAATGAGAGCATCGACCAATACTACGATCGCCCGTCGGTTTATTCAACTTTAGTCCAGTTTTTTGTTCCGTTTGACGGGAAATTCTTAGCCAAATAGAATATCGCTCAGTCAAGTGCTTAAGTGTAATTTGAGACAAAGTTAAAACTAATTTACCGGGGGCGTATAACAATATTTATGTAGTCTGAAAAACGTCTAAGTTAGTTAACGGTGATCAGGGACAAATGAACAGTCCGACAGACAGGTACAACACTTATGGGTGGCGACGAGAGAAATACAAAGAAGGAATACAAAGAAAAGTTAGGATAGGATAAATCGTAAAAAAGGAAACCCAAAAACAAAAGCGCACATAAACAGAATGAAGAAATTTGACAGTATATATTTTTGTTAAATTAACCAACTCTAGTAGGAAAGCTAACAAGTTGGCAAAGAAGCTCGAAAGCAGTGGAATTAACAGAACAGTTCTAAGTCAAACAAATATAATCCTGAGAGACACAATTTTCAACCCAATTGTATAGATTAACCAGTAAATATAAATACTGCCCAATGTTGTTGTTGTTTTTTTAAAGTACTTCTTCGATTTCCTTGTTTTCAAAGCGAATAAATTCTTCCTCTGCTCCCTACTGGTCAGGTTTTAGTCATCATAATAATTATCTAATGTGACCGGATGAGACGCAAGCCTTGCTATCCCAGCCCTGTCGTTGTGCTATATCAGCTTAACTTTTACATTTCCTCTACCACCGAGAGCCCTGGGAAAAGCAGAGTTTCTGACGGTGGGTGTTAAGAGGCTAAGAATGATGTGTCCACTCTTTGATGTCATCGCATCACTAAGCCTGGCTCCTGATCTTCTGCCGCCCATCTTGGCTTCTTGGGTAGGAGCTGTGGCGCGCGGTGGTCCTGGGGTAGAACATCGGCTTCCAACGCAAAAGATCCGTGGTTCAAGTCCTGGCGAATTCGCTCCCTACTGATTGGGTCGGTGTCAGTATAATGTGACCGGCTGAGAGAGGAGTTATGGTATCCCCGCCCTGTCTCGTGTGTGGAATCACATAAAATTGTCAGACGTCAGTCTTGGGGCCCGTCTACAATATAGCCTATATAGTGCTGATGTTGGACGTTAAACCAACACAACTCAACTTGCCTTCTATCTTGGCTTCTTGGGTAGGAGCTAGGAAAAAACAATTGAATGCCTAATAATTTGCCCCTTCTACTCACATCTGTGTACAGGTTTGGACAGAACGGACCCACTGACTACTCACTTCGAGGCGACACCAACTGCTGTTTCAACGCCGAGACACGACCAATGTGTTGCATATATCGTGAGTAAAAAGCTCATAGTGTTGGGCTGGGATTGCCCGAAATTCGGCTAACGTTTTCACCGGGAGTGTGTTGTTCCTTTTGATGGTAGTGTTCTTGCAAGGTCATCTCCCTAAAAACATGTGTTCGCCTACTGTTGAGCGGTGGTAGTTTATACATGGTAGATGAATACATTTAGTGATTTAGATCTAAGTCTTGAATTACGTTACACGCCAAATTCTACTTTACGTTCTTAAATAAACAACAACATCAAACCGATGGGCCATGTATTTAGAGATCTAAATTTAGAATCTACTTTGACATATGCAAAACAAGTTCAATGCGATATTCGATCAATTTCAAAACAAATTGTAAGGAATCAGAATATTAGTTTGATTAGCTTGTTGAACATTATAATTCGTACTAGGTTCTAAACTGTTTGGACTACGAACTATCGAAAATGAAGTGTGCTTAATAAGTTAGAGATATTCGTTAGAGAATGCTGCGGTATATTGAGAACTTGATTTTACAACGAAAAAAGCCTATTAAAATATAACTATATCCTTTATGAAGAAATCATGTATACCTCTGTAACAAATTGAGAGGAAAACTTACACACACACAAAAAGTTGAAAGTCGAATGCATTAGCAGTAAAGGAACTAGCATAACTAGCATTCATACAAATTCAAGACTAATTTTAAAATCAAATATTTCCATAAGTTGTTACAATCCAAACCAGTTGTAGAAAGCAGAGCTTGAAGATAAGATGATATTTGCTAGCTTGTGTTTCATCAATTTTCAATGTAAACGGACAATGTAAGAGGAGCTATAAGGCTAACCGATATGTATCATTCATAATCTAATTCTTATAATCGCATGATTTTTGACGTTTTTTGTTTGTTTGTTTTGTTTTTGCAGGAAATCCCAGTACTTCAGAACAAAGCTGTTTCTGTAACGTTCGCATATCTTGTGGTTATTTGCCTCAGGAACAAACTGTCACCCAGGACTCGTCTTCACAATATCCATATCAACCAGTATATCCAACTGATCCACAATATCCATACCAACCAGTATATCCAACTGATCCACAATATCCATACATACCACAATATCCAACTGATCCACAATATCCATACATACCACAATACCCAACTGATCCACAATATCCATACATACCACAATACCCAACTGATCCACAATATCCATACCAACCAATATATCCAACTGATCCGCAATATCCATACCAACCAGTATATCCAACTGATCCACAATATCCATACCAACCAATATATCCAACTGATCCCCAATATCCATATCAACCAGTATATCCAACTGATCCACAATATCCATATCAACCAGTATATCCAACTGATCCACAATATCCAACTCTACCACAATACCCAGTAGAACCAATCATTTCTATCACACCCGTGACAGATCCATATTATCGCCCCTCACGTAAGTCTCTTTGTTTGCTGGTACTATTAGTAGTACTACAGGCACTTAGAAATAAAAGTAGCAAGAGTAGGAGATATAGTAGTGTAGTAGTAGTAGTAGTAGTAGTAGTAGTAGTAGTAGTAGTAGTAGTAGTAGTAGTAGTAGTAGTTGAAGTAGTAGTAGTAGTAGTAGTAGTAGTAGTAGTAGTAGTAGTAGTAGTAGTAGTAGTAGTAGTAGTAGTAGTAGTAGTAG
>RQTK01000103.1:494073-531594 GCA_003991915.1 Elysia chlorotica | reverse complement strand
GTAGTAGTAGTAGTAGCAGCAGCAGCAGCAGCAGCAGCAGTAGTAGTAGTAGTAGTAGTAGTAGTAGTAGTAGTAGTAGTAGTAGTAGTAGTAGTAGTAGTAGTAGTAGCAGCAGCAGTAGGAGAATAACCTAAAACCTTTGTATCCTATTGCTTCTTACCTTTTGTCAGTGTGTTCCGTGATTCCGAGGGCTCTAGGGGGGCGTAAGGTCACCCAACAATGCGACTTTGCCGGAGTTGCAAACATCACAGTTCTGGGAGGTGCAGGGATCACCTGTAACGCTGTCCTTGTGGATGGTAATGTGGAGGGCGTGTGGACACAGACATTCCTCACAACAGAAACCTGCAGTAACAGAGTCGACGAGCTGGGCGAGTCCTTACAGTGAGTGTTAAACGATGAGATTCGCAAAGTCTTTATTATTTTATCGTACGTAGCCTACAATGTTTTGGTAAGCTTAACCAACAAAATCAAAACGATCACCAATCTAACCATCTAGGACAATTAAAACTTGTTCTCGAGTAAGTAATTTCCTTCCTGATGGACCTGCTTCTTGGTTATAAATTGCCATAGTTTGTGGCTTTCAAGAGAAAATCGAGTGTCAACATGTAAACAAAGTTTGAGATGAAAACAGCTGTTGTGTGCATTCAAAACAACACTGGGAGGAAGTGGAACTCTTCTTTATTCCTATAAGACTAGTTTCGATTTATTTGGCGGTGTACAGAAGCTTTAGTTAACCATAAAATAAACCCTCTTTTACGGCCGATCATATCGATTTAATCGGCCGTAAACACTACGAGGGTTAAAACGTGTCTCAAGATATTATGAATAAGAAGGTTTACGAAGAGTTGTAAACTACCATAACGTTGTACTTACGACTTTAAGTCTCACTCTATGCAGTCATAAAGATTCCCTTTTGGTTTTAAATGTAATTTCAGAAACTACGATATTGTATTTAGTGATAATGATAATTAATTTCAGGTAGGGAATGACAAATTTTAGGACAATCATGGTTCTTGTTTCAGAATCATGATTAGAAATAAATTTCGAATAATATAATTATTAATTCAAGTAAAAAAGGGTTAAAGAAAAAACAACCAGTGTTATTAGAGCTATGGATATAAATTATGTTAACATTGAAAAATGGCGTATTACTTTGATTTTTTGTGGAGCTTGGCTTTCTTTCTATGAAGAGGTGGATCTTTGTGGGATACCTCCGAAATTTCCGAGCGGGATCTTTTGCGGTGACAGACAGGGTTTTTTGTTGTTGTTGTATTTGTAGTTTTGTTTTAGCAGATAGTTTTTTATTCGCCCATTTAATCCGGTTGTAATATACCAACTCTTTTCTGGAGCCACTAGGCTACAAAATAAGGTTACCCTTACTCAACCAAATTGTTTTAGCTACAAAAAATAAAAATAATAGTGGAAGACGCAAAAATCTGTTGGAGATCTATAAAATTATTATTAACGGATTAATGTATTGCCTTACACATACGAAAAATTTTTTTTAAAAAGAGTTATTGCCTAGGTAGAAAAATCGATGAACAGTAATTGAACTAAATATAGAACACTTAGATTGACGCCTTGTGTTGAAAAATATTGCGTTTCCCTAACGGTTTCTTCATTGAATTTTAACTTTAAAATATTGTTGTTTTCTCTCTCAATACAGAATGGACGTCCAGATAGGAAACCAGCAGTATCCTGCCTCGTCCACTTTTAGAACTGTGAAGGGTAAGTATGTAAGAGTCACTTCGCATAACATAACAATGGCAAATGGAACTTTGAAAAACCATTTCGGCTGACTATCGAACGTGGAGGAAAGAAAAAAAAATAGAGAGAGAGAGAGAGCGAGAGAGAGGGGAGAGATAAAGAGTGTGTGTGTGTTTGTGTGTGTGTGACAGAGAGAGAGAGAGATAGAGAGAGAGAGGGAGGGAGGGAAAAGAGAATGTGTGTGTGTGTGTGTGTGAGAGAGAGAGAGAGAGAGAGAGCGAGAGAGAGAGAAAGAGAGAACATAGTCTTTGATAAGTATTATTAGTCAAGCATACATGTTTCATTTTACAACTTGTCAGCTGTATGGTAAAAGTACACAATTTCAGACACACGAAGTCAATGCTATAATAAAAGAATGTATATAATTATCAGGACATGATGGGGTCTTCCCAGAAAATCACCAATTGAAAAACAAATCAATAAAGTATAATTTTACTTTTTTTTCAGAGCAAGTTTTGGCTCAAAAACATAATGAGGAGTATTTTTTGTATGTTTGAGACGTAATGAGTATAATGATACCATTATTTCGTCCATCAAATGCATAAGGAAATTATTGATCAAAATTGTCTTGTAGAATTCAAAAGTAATCGAAGTATAAATCAACGCATCGAATGATTAATCCAATGCTTTATCTTGACTGTGTCTCTCTACTCTATACCAAGGTTTAAACGGGCTCGCCTACATTGTTCCGACATTCAGTCCAAGTCCCATCTCCGACCTGGGCCCTTGCCAGAAGCCTGCCTGCCCGTTGAACGTCGTGACCATGAGAGGGTTGGTGGACCTGAATGACTGTGTACTGGTCAGCTATGGTGCTTCATGTTTTTTTGTCTCAATATAGAATGGACGTCCAGATAGGAAACCAGCAGTATCCTGCCTCGTCTACTTTTAGAACTGTGAAGGGTAAGTATGTAAGAGTCACTTTGCATAATAAAACAATTGGCGAATGGAACTTTGAAAAACGATTTCGGTTGGCTGTTGAACGTGGAGGGAAAATAAAGAGAGAGAGAGGGAGAGAAAGAGAGAGAGAGAGAGAGAGAGAGAGAGAGAGAGAGAGAGATAAAGTGTGTGTGTGTGACAGAGAGAGAGAACATAGTCTTTGATAAGTATTGTTAGTCAAGCATACATGTTTCATTTTACAACTTGTCAGCTATCTGATAAAAGCACACAATTTTAGACACACGAAGTCAATGCTATAATAAAAGAATGTATATATCAGGACATGCTGGGGTTTTCCCAGAGATCACCAATTGAAAAACAAATCAATAAAGTATAATTTTACTTTTCTTTCAGAGTAAGTTTTGGCTCAAAAACATAATGAGGAGTATTTTTTGTATGTTTGAGACGTAATGAGTATAATGATACCATTATTTCGTCCATCAAATGCATAATGAAATTATTGACCAAAATTGTCTTGTAGAATTCAAAAGTAATCGAAGTATAAATCAACGCATCAAATGATTTGATCCAATGCAAACGACTTTATCTTGACTGTGTCTCTCTACTCTATACCAAGGTTTAAACGGACTCGCATACATTGTTCCGACATTCAGTCCGAGTCCCATCTCCGATCTGGGCCCTTGTCAGAAGCCTGCCTGTCCGTTGAACGTTGTGACCATGAGAGGATTGGTTGACCTGAATGATTGTGTACTGGTCAGCTACGGTGCTTCAAATAGTAGGTTTTAGGTCCTAGTAGTAGTAGTAGTAGTAGTAGTAGTAGTAGTAGTAGTAGTAGTAGTAGTAGTAGTAGTAGTAGTAGTAGTAGTAGTAGTAGTAGTAGTAGTAGTAGTAGTAGTAGTAGTAGTAGTAGTAGTAGTAGTAGTAGTAGTAGTATAGTAGTGGTTGCTGTTGTAGTAGTTATTGATGTACTTATAATAGCAGTAGTCACAACTATAATGCCGGTATTTTTCATATAATCTGTAATTTTAAAGAAACAATCTTACACTGTCAAATAAGTTTGTACTTATTAATCCTGAACCTGTAACTTCGCACTACAAATAAATCGTTTTTTGACCTGTCAAGCATATTTGATACATTCACCAGGGCGGTTTTTGCTGCTGTTGTTGTTGTTGTTCTTGCTGTTGTTGTTGTTGTTGTTGTTGTTGTTGTTGTTGTTGTTGTTGTTGTTGTTGTTGTTTTGGCGATTTAGCAGTAGACGGCCTCCATCAAGTGCCGGTGGGCCTAGTCGAAGATGGATGCACTGACGATGCAGAGACGCAATCAGAAGTGCTGACTATGTGCTTCCGATCTAAAGACGACGTGAGCGTCCTTTGCTCGGTAAGAAAAGAGTGTATATATAATAACTGTTTTACAGAGTTAAGTTGAGTCGAGTTGGTTTAATGTCCAACATCAGCACTACATAGGCTATATTGTGGACGGGCCCCAAAGCTGAGGTCTGACAATTTTATGTGCTGCCACACACGAGACAGGGCGGGGATACCATGACTCCTGTCTCAGCCGTGACTTATGTCACATTAAACTGACACCGACCCAACCAGTAGGGAGCGAAATCGCCAGGGCTCGAATCCGGACTTTTTGCGTCGGAAGCCGATGTTCTACCCCAGGGCCACCGCGTCACCATGGTTTTACAGGCGTGTCCATTGTCCTGAACCTTTTGTCAATATCACATTTATCTTCATCGTTATCATCATGCATCATCTTCTTCGCCGTTGTTATTATCACCATTATTTTTTTTCTTCTGAATTTCGTTTTTTTACAAAAATATTGCTACTCGCATTACTAATTAATTCTTTTTTTTTTTTTCAATATATCATGCATAATATAGATATTCCAAGACCAACACCTATGTTGGTGAACATTCCATGCAGTGAGGCAGAAACTTAAGTTACCGAACTTTTTCAAAAATTTTATATTTTCATCTCTCCATATCTAAAACTTGGTCTTGTCCGTCTCCTTTTGAAAAGTCAGGGCTGCAAAACGGTGACCATTGATGTCCATCGATTGTCGTACATTTTTGTTACATGGCCATACTATTGTATGTTTTGATTCTTTGATGATATCCTCAATATTGCGTGGCAACCAGGGTAAACCAGGCACAAGTCGGAATTTTCAATTTCCGAGTTATTTAAGTTTTATCAAGAGGCACCAAACTCAGTTTCAGAGGTTGAAAGAGTTATAACTTTATCATTTCAAAAACCAGAGAAAATCTTTAAAAAGTTAATTTGAATGAAAAAGATAAAAGAAAGTGTTTTTTCGTTGTTTGTGTTGTATCTTAAACTCAACAGTAGTTACGTGTGCCTGATTCACCGTGGCTGCCTATCAGTTAGTGTTCGCTATCTGGTATAGTCTGAAACTTTAATATATAACACCTCCCCTTATGTCGTCTTTCTCCCCTCCCTCCAATTCCTAGGGTGATGGAGGCGCCCCAGTCTACTGCCTGGCCCAGGCGAACATGGAATGGATCCTGGTCGGTGTGACCCTACACGACGCCCAGGTGTGTGGGCAGTCAACTGACGTGAGGGTCATCCCCTTCCCTCACGAGGTGCTGTAACAACAACAACAACAACAACAACAACAACAACAACAGCAACAACAACAACAACAACAACAACAACAACAGCAACAACAACAGGCACATTAATTTATAAAAACATTGCCCTATCACTGGAAATATTGGAATAAAATTTGGAGATAAAAGAGTAAAATATTATGGTGGTTCTTTGTTGTTGTTTTTTTTTCTACATATTAATTTAGCAGTATATTTTGTGTGGTGAGTGAGTTTGTTTCATGGTTTAGAAGGTTGTCTTTCTTTTTCCTTGTTTTGTTTAATGACCGCTCGTTTAGTGCATTATCTGTCCCTATACTGGCGTATTTCGCAAAATTATCCAGGGAAATCGAGACTTATCACGTAATAAATAAATAAATATTTGGTCGATCCGTAAACTAATATCGTATTCGATTAGTTCATAGAGGTCTTGCGAATACGCTACCCATATCAAATACGAAGACGATACCTAGGGAATCTGCACCGGCGTCTATTTATAGCTCTATCCTAGACTTACGCAACCCATGAGCGGTCAGAAAATTTCATGAGATAGAGGCTTGATTCAGTCATCGATAATCTTCGTGTAGATCACAAGGCCTTTAACACTGTAACACCGTAGCCGATCGCATGGGCCCCCAGACAGCCTTTCCTAACCTCAATTTCATCTTTTTATTTATTTAACGTCTCAATTGCTACGCCTCGCTGGGTACCTTTTCTGCCGACTGGTGAATTAGAAAGAAAAATAGAAGAAAAAAGAATAATAGCTACAGTGGTGTCGCTCTTAATTTCGTGTAGACTTAGTGAAGTGAAATAGAAAATTGGCGGGGAAAATAATGGCTACCGCGGTGTTGCCATTCATTTCATGTAGATTTTAGTGATTAAGACAAAAAGAACAAGATGAAAGAGAAAAAGAATGGCTACCGTGGTGTCGTTTTTTATTTTGCGTAGATAACGTGGTGTCGTTTTTTATTTTACGTAGAGTACGTGGTGTCGTTCTTTATTTTGCGTAGAGTACGTGGTGTCGTTCTTTATTTTGCGTAGAGTACATGGTGTCGTTCTTTATTTTGCGTAGAGTACGTGGTGTCGTTCTTTATTTTGCGTAGAGTACGTGGTGTCGTTCTTTATTTTGCGTAGAGTACGTGGTGTCGTTCTTTATTTTGCGTAGAGTACGTGGTGTCGTTCTTTATTTTGCGTAGATTACATTAAATACACACGTAGGCGGCAACCCCAATTCCCACTAAATGGCTAATAGTCGTGCTTTGATCGAAGAGCTAACACAGTCATTTCAGTACCAGCTCTGTGATCTACAGGAAAATATCTAATGTGACCGACTGAGACAAGAGTCAGAGTCATGGTATCCCCACCCTGTCTCATGTGTGGCTGCACATAGAATTGTCAGACATCAGTCTTGGGGTCCGTCCACAATATAGCCTATATGGTGCTGATGTTGGACATTTAACCAACTCAACTACAACGACGAAAACGGCCGATATTTTATAATTACGCCGTTTAAGCATTGGGGTTTCTGATTGGTCATTGGTTCCATAAGTCGGACAAAGTATGAGAGCCAATCAGTCCCTATGACTTTTGGCTTCGTTGTTGCGCAAAATCTAGTTAAGCTGTCAGAGGTGTTTAATAACAATAATAAAAACAACAACAACAACAACAACAACAACAACAACAACAACAACAACAACAACAATGTGACATGGGAAGCAACCCTGTATTATTTAAAGACACTTTCAAAGATCGCTATTATTTCCCTTGATTCATATATTATTATACAGCAAGAGTAATCTTCCTTATTATTACTAAAACAAAGGATGGGCTCTTCCCTTTTCCTTCAGTTGTATTGTTATAAACACACGTGAATAAAACTACACATTGCTTCATCTTGTCTTGTCAAGTCGATCTAGATCTAATTGAATGAATGTTGTGATTGAAAGTTATATACTGAATCCAACAACATCAAATTACAAACAACAACAACATTACTAATACATGCACTCGTTTGCCGAATTTATTGATAGAGCAAAATAAACCCAAACACACATACGGTGTTTTGCCAGAAAACAGCAGAAGACACTGACTCTCAGGTCGCGCTCTAACACAGCTCCTTATGAAATATTCAAATCAAGGTTGATCAGCCTCTGCCTTCAGGGCCCGCTAGTCCCATACCTGTCGCATCGATTTTAGCCTAGCTGTGAGTACCGGTACCTTCTTTGGTTCTCCATCTTTGATCATAAGCTAGTCAACCGGGTGGACTGGCTTAAGTGGTAGAGCGCTGGTCTCAGTTAAAAAAACAACTGGTTAGCTATCGGATACTTAAACCTCCAAAGCTCTCTCAAACAAAGTAGTAAGTTGTTTGTAAGTTTCTTATGTAATATACTCTTGACCAATCTCTAACATATTCCATATCATCAGATACTCTATCAATGTTGATCTTCAGTCCATGTGTCATAAAACAAGGACAAAAACTTATGCCAGCCGAGAATATTATCATAAACCTGATAGGTATTAAGTCAACGCCTGAAGTAGATCCATGTATGCTTAGGGAGACCTAAGGACTTCACACACAATTGATCGAGAGAGACACACAATACAAGCCCGTTTGACAAAGCCGCAAGAGAAGCGATAGATCTATATAAAAAAGGTTTTGCAAACACAGTGTGAATGCCCTTAAAATATGCAGTATGATTAAAACTGTCCCAAAAATGAGACACTGATGTAGTAACATGTAATGAAAGTTTCAGAACGAAAGTGGTTAGACTTCTAGACTAGTTCAGTCTTCGGTGCATGTACTTTTAACACCTCGTATTTTGTCCTCCATTCACCTACAAAATGAGAGATACCCAAGAAAATAAGGGAATCCCAAAAACTTCTAGGAACACCTGTGTGTGTAAACGAGAAACCCTTTGGTTAACCAGAAGTTCCTTGTTCGGGCGCCAGATATCTGGCGACGCTAGATATTTTCCTGCGGGCGGACTGTGGCACGTGTCACCTTGGGTGATGACAGGGCGGCGCCTTTGATCCTGCTCTAGGCGGAGTAAAAAATTCAGTAAATAAAAATGTTTTTTAGCAATCGAATCGTAAAACAAATAACATATTCATGATCAGCGACTCAAAATTAGTAAAAATCCTCGCGAAAAGGGCCCAATAATGCCAAATTACGAAGTTTGAACTCCTTTTGTATTTTGTTTTGTTTTTCGCCATTTCCCACGTGGCCCATCCTTGCATTTTGGAAACTGGGCGAAGGTTTCAACAGTATAAAAATGCTTGATAGACCTAGCACCCCAGACTCAGTAGCGTTACTAGCGTACTACATTAATAATAGTGGTTAATACTAGGCCTAGCTCATTGTTTCCTGATAGTGTACATTGTGTACAGTGTCTGGGTTGAATAAGAAAGAAAATATACTACAGTTCATTAAATTTTACCGAACATTACCAAATAAACGATACTTATGCTATATACGGGTCATGTGTTTTTCGAATGCTATCCTTGTTGCTTGTTTGTAATACCTGTATTTACACCTGTTCGATGCTACACAACAGGCCTTCGCCAGACCAAGAGAGAGAGAGAGAGAGAGAGAGAGAGAGAGAGAAAGGAGAGAGAGAGAGTGTGTCTCAAATAAACTTCAAAATGTTATCACCTAGCAGATTTTCTGACCGGGGTTCGAACCCACACAGAAACATTCTGGCAGAGATTGAAGTCTGCTGGATAGGCACGCAATTCTTCAAGAATATTCGTGTGTGTGTATATACTTCTTTTTGAAAGCCATTTTTTAGCCCAGATGGTCCTCTTTCTCGTTTTATTTTTAGCTTTAAGTACAACGAATGCTGCTAAATCAGCCAAGTAGTTTGCGTCAGCCATTAATTTTTGTTGACGTTTGAATTTTGCGCAAAGCAGCAACAGCTGAGTCCATGGACTGACAGTGTAAACGGATCCTCTCTCACCGACAAACTGCTAGTCAAACCGTGACCCAGTTTGAAGGCTTGGCAGTTCAACCGAAACTTTGTGGGTGAATTAACTGTTAATCTAAATGGCCCCTTAAACTAGCGGTCAATAGATGCGTGCATAAAAAGGTTCTATCTGAATAAAAGAACCATCACATTTATAACTGCAGAGATTGGCAGCCTAGTTATAAAACTAAAGACCCTTAATGACTGTGATAGTCCAAACTTTTTATTGCACTTTTCTTAAAAGCGCAAAAAGTGTAGATTGGAATTTTTTAATGCCACCCAAAGATGTCAAATACTTAACGTGTGATACATTTACAGAAGAATACAGAAACAGAGGCACCAGTTATGTTGAGATTCGTTCGAACCTATGAAATATTTTGCGATACAGGCTTAGTTGCCATTATCATCTTCTTGTTCGTTAGTTCGCAATACAAAAACAACAACAAAACAAACAAATTCATCGATTTAGGCGCACTTTTCATGGTGTAATTAAGTGATAGGTAGGCTTTTTTCAGGCCGCCAAGGGGCTGTCCTTACTGGTTGCGTCAGTGTCAGTGAACACGTTGAATTCTCCACATTTTATGTAATGGGACCCATCGCAGTTAAGGATTCTCTATGAGGATCTAGTCGCCAGCCTGGTTACACCAAACGTTAGTGCCATGGGTCATGGCCTTTCCGATGATGAGAGAAAGGCAACCACTATAAACCGTGAGCTCAAGAGGCTCGACATCGACATAGCAGCCTTGCAACAAACCAGGCTGGCATCCATCGACAGTCTCAGAAAGTACGACTACAAATTCTTCTGGTAAGACCATGAACATGAGAAGCCACGTATTCATGGTATAGGACTGGCAGTGAAGAACAGACAGCTGTTCTATTTCAAGGCACGCTAAGAATCTTCTCCCTGTACCTCTTTAGCTAATCGGGCCCAGTGAACATCTTGGGTGCCTTCGCCCTAACGCTCAGCTCCTGTTCTGAGGTAAAGAATGGGTTCTACCAGGAACTGGGCATCACTATCATTGCGATCTCTGCAACAGAGAGTATGTGTCTTCTAAGAGGTTTCAACGTCCGTGTCAAAGTCGACAACGGCTATTGGTCTCGTTGCATCGTACACGTTGGCACTGGCAAGATGAATGAAAAGTGGCAAAGACCACTCGGGTTATGCATGTACACATCCTACCAAGTGGATCACCAACTCTAAAGCAGATAGGAGGACCTGACACAAATTAACACAGCCAAGACACCTTTTATACAGGTACAAGAACGAATTTGCATTTACTTGCCGAAAAGCCAAATGCTTCTTGCGCCTATAATGCCTGCCATCTCATGAGCAATTCCCGCATAGGTTGATGAGAAAGAGAACATCCGCCTCAAAATTAAATTAATATTTAAGATACGAACTTTATTGATCCGCCCATGAAGTATTTTTAGTTTTCGGCATTTTGTGTTAACAAAAAATACCTAAGTATTTATAACAAACATAGCCGCAAACACGAATATGAAACCGCATTTAACAAATCCAACAACCTGCATGTAAATAATATATTATAGCCTCAAACACGAATAAAAAAAACACATTTAACAAATTCAATATACAAAATATGTCGAAAAAAACGAACTCACCTGTCTCCTGGGTGTCCATACAAAGCAGCCGTCTGCAAGAAGTTTGTTTTGTTGAACAGACAAAACTGCGATCAGAAACTTCCTATTGTGCAGTGGAAATTATTACAATCGCGAAGAGTGCTAAACTTAGACATACCCTACCCTACACGTATTCGACGCTTAAAAGAATGTACGTGACCAGTGCGGTGATTGTCCCTGTGGATATGTCGGGTCGAGTTCAGTATGCATACGCGCGCTTTGCAAACTCACCACAGTAGACTCTCGAAGACTGTCCAAGTAACACGGCGGACGAGAGGTGGGGACACATTCATCACGCCATCTACAACTCTGCCATGGACAAAACGGACAAGCAAGAGAAGTACTTAAGTAGAGCCTAAATTGGTTTGAGGCAGAGATGGTGGATCTAAATCCAATTATCTCAATCAAACGAGAAGCGTTCGTCGAATACAAAAGAAACCCTTCTAATAAGAAACTTGCTCCAATCAGAAAAGTCAGAAGAGATGCCCAGAAAAAAACCCCGACAACAACCGACCTGCTGATCTTGAAAGCACAACTGCTGAAGGCTTACAATAAAGGTCGGATAACGGCTGATCTCCACCAATTGCAGTTTGTCCTCCCCACCTCTCTCGCCTCATGTAAACAGGGGTGAAATCACCTTCTAACAGTCTTAGATAACACTGTAGAAAGAATTTAAGAGACGGGTGGAAAAAAAGCAACACCCATTAATGTTAGGGGCGGGTTCGGTCATCACGACGACTTTGGTCATCATTCACAGATAAACTAATACAAGTATTTATATTAATAGATAACTTAAGTTATACATTATAGACAACGAAATTGTTTTCTCACGAATGTGGACAACTTTTGTCCAACATGAAGCAAAATATTATACAATGTCATGTTTTATCCACTATTATCCAAGCAATTATGGGTTTTTTTTTGTATATGGTGGGAAGGTCAATTCACTATTTCTAGCGATTGTTTTCCTATAACATAGGCTTGGTAGGATTTACCCACGAAGTCATTATTGATTCAAGAGATTTGGCTTTTTAAATAAAGTTAACCGAGAAGCACCAGGCGCTTCAGTTTTGCCTTCACATTGGGCTTTTTTTCTTCAATCAATGCCGCCTGTTGCCTTATTGTATATCTCAGGGGAACCTAGGTGATATTAAACCCACAGAAAGAGAGAGAGAGAGAGAGAGAGAGAGAGAGAGAGAGAGAGAGAGAGAGAGAGAGAGAGAGAGAGAGAGAGAGAGAGAGAGAGAGAGACAGACAGACAGACAGACAGACAGAGGGAGAGAGAACGGGTATCTCTCTCTCTCTCTCTCTCTCTCTCTCTCTCTCTCTCTCGATTTCGAAGCACAGGGCATCACAAAACATGACAGATCATTAACTGGGCGGCCTTCATGGAAATTGTGAACTTGTGGCTTATACATGAAAACAAAATATCACCCTCCCCTCTTTTCTAAATAATGTTGTTAAAAACAAAATATACTGTATGTCAATGAAATAAATATTATTATAAATTAAAAAAAAATTAAAAATAAAAACAAGGAAGTCGCCGCATAGGATCCCCCAGGGTAACCTAGGAGACGTTAAACCCGGAGAGAGGGAAAGAATACTCTCCCTCCCTCTACATGTATAGAGAATAAAAACAAGGATGAGAACTTTGTTTTGTTTCGTTGTCCTCAGATTAGGTCTATCCAAGGCTTGTTTTTGTAATTCGCGATTAAACATTCCTTTTCCGGTTCGGCTTCAATATGGTGGGTTCATGTCAGCCTTCACTAGAATATGTTATTGTTGTTTACATCTGAAAAATCACTAGAATGCCTTTGTCTTCTAATTGAACTTTTATTTTAATTCAGACGTAGGCATTCTTGAATTTTACCACCTAGCTGTTATTTTTGTCTAAGAAGGCGCAACGCCCATGTTTCTCAAGTAAACTTGATGGAAGTGGACTAGGTGATAAATCTATTTGGATAGATTTTAGGTTCTAAAGACATGTTTATTGAGACCTTGGCCCGACTATCACATTAAATAAATTACGATAAACAGTAAACAATCTGAACCAAGATCTAGATCTAGATCGTAATCTAATTCCACTAGATTTCACTTTCTAGATCTGGATCTAAGTTAGCCTTAGCCCACTGAGGCCCCTTTAGGCTAGATTTCTGGATCTGCTCTAAATGATTCTTACATTAGGCCCCACATTTACTATGCGTTAATCTTGCCTGTTGCATTGGAAATACTTGTATTAGTAGGCTATGTTTCCGCACTAAATGAGAAGCTTCATTCCATAAGAACAAATCTGCCAAGACTACTTATTTGGTAGTCTTCACCTTTTTTTAGATCTAGGGATTCTAGGCCTATCGTTTTTGCATTTATCTCAGCTCATGTAGATCTAGCCTAGACCTCAATCTATATCTAAGTGTATAGGCTACTGACTGCATATTTTAAAGATAATTTGAAATCTGCTAGTATTTAGGCCTTTAAGTTTTAACTTTTAGCCTAGCCTACATTATTGTTTCTTCCTTCTACATTCATAGGGTTACCGTGGCCGTAGAAAGTCGCTCAAGCGATTAACAGCACCTAAATCATGGATGTTGGACAAGACTGGTGGTGTCTTTGTGAGTATTTCTGCCTTGATTTTTATCATAATGCTATAATGAATGTTTTTTTGGACCAGAGGTACATAAGAAACTTCTATTATTTACTGTACAAGATCTAGAAAAAAAATTTTAAAAGCTAGTTGGCTTTTGATCAATACTTGATGAGAATAATCTTACTTTAATTGCGTCTCTTTCCCTTGTAATGATGAACTTCGGTTGCTTTCTGAGTTCAGATACTTTTTATTCAAGTGTCCATGTGGGAAATCGAGTGTATTTGTACTCGTTTTGCACAGCTTGCTTGAAGTTCATTATAGTTTTATACTTATAATTTAAAAAAAGTTTTGACGGTCCTGTAAAGAAAAAAAGCTTCCAATACCCTCACCACTATTGCATGCTGATCTATATGCAAGAAAAAGTGTTGGTCCTCTTTAGGGAATTATTTCTGTAAAGTTTTGTACTTTCCTTCTGGACAAGGTATGGAAAACCCAGTATAATTCATGTTAAAAAGTTTTGCCATCCCAAGCAGTTTTCAAAAATACTTTCATTGAAATGTCGATTCCAACTTGTTCGCAGGCTCCCAAATCCAGCCCTGGCCCTCACAAGGCTCGTGAGAGTTTCCCCATGACTCTTTTTCTCCGTAATCGCCTTAGGTATGCTCTGTCATACCAAGAAGTCAAAAAGATCGTCAAGCAAAGGCTCATCAAAGTTGATGGAAAGATTCGTACAGACAACACCTACCCCACAGGATTCATGGGTAATTTTAAGATATTTATGTTGGAATTCAAAGTATGATGCAAATTAGAAAACGTGACAAAGTTAACTTATGGTGAACTGGAAATGGGATAAAATAATGAAATTTTTATATATTTAGCACATATTTGATCTCTCGAGTACGCCGTCTGTATCTGGTTAAATAAAAAAAAAATTATTTGACAGCATCCCGCTAAAAATCAGGTGCCCCGTCGATCTCTCAGTACTCGCTGCCATTTTCGGCAATAACGCCCTGTTAGCCCAGCTATTTACTTGGCCCATCCACATTTTTAAGGACTCATTAGTACCCCCTATGCTTCTTGGCATTGGGATCGACTGTCTCCAATGAATTATTAATTGTTCAGTTGTGGATCTTATATTCGGTAAAAAGTGTAATATCAGTAATTATGATCCCGCTTCTGGCGATCTATCAGGGAACCCCCAGACTTTGTTTTACCTGTGCTATGCAGAGAGTTTCCAAGAATCCTTTTTTTTTATGACAACCTGTTAGACTGATGTAGTTTTAAAATCATTTTCGCTATCAAGTGCCGGTCCCATCACAGTTCTTACTCTCGCACAATCAGATATACAATTACATATTTTGTATAGCTAGGCACAATTGCTGCCACCCTTTGACACAGACACGCACACACTCCCGCATTATTGCATTTTACTCAAAGATATTTGAGTAATGGCGCTTAAAATCGTGTATTTGATTTCTCTAAAGTTGGCAGCTCTGCGAAAGCCACATTTGCAATTGTGCCTAATCAAACACAGTGCTTAAATGTCTTTACAGCATAGTCAGTCATTGCTTAAAACAAACCCTTTAAATAATTTTGCAATCTCTAACGTTCTTTCTTGACCTTTTGATATGTTTAAATTGTAAAATATAGTCCATACTATTTCAACCTTTTTTCCATCTTTTCATTCAGATGTGATCACCATTGAAAAAACCAATGAGCACTTCAGAATCTTGTATGATGTCAAGGGCAGATTTGTTGTCCATAGAATCAAGGCTGAGGAGGCTGAGGTAAAAAAGAAAAAAAAAACAAAAACTGCTGATGAATTATCAGAGCTCATAGTGAGGTGTAATTTTACTTGCAATAACCTCAATGCAATCTACCATACTATTCCACTCTTATTTGCTATGTCACATGTGGTAGTGGAGGCCATTGCTGGTCTCTCGTCCTCCGTTTAAATCTCAGGATAGGTCTCATAACTTGTCTGATTTCTTCTCCTGCTGGTTGGGTTGGTGTCAGTTTTATGTGACTTGCTGAGACAGGAGTTCAGATATCCCTGTCCTGTCTCGTGTGTGGCAGAAACTTCGGACAGTCTTGGGGCTCACACACAATATAGGCTATACAATGCTGACGTGACTTCAAGCAAAAAATGTTTCCATTGTCATTTAATATACATACAGAACTCTTGTTTAACAGTACCCATCTCTGTCTTCACATCTCGTCCTCGACCATCGCCGTCTTTTGAAAGTTAATGCTTTTATATTGAGTTTTATCTTACTTGGTGTCAACCACCAAATACGCTTTTCACGCTATCATGCGTTATGTACTTTCACAAACAAAGAAAGTAGCTCTAGTATATCGGTTCATTTGTTTGCATACCGATCTCTTCATCTTCATTTATCATAGTCTTCGACCCTCTCTGTCATTTACTATTCATTAATCATCTGCTAGAATCTACTTCAAACAAACAAGTAATTTGTCCGATTAATACTGATCTTGTTGGTGTCAGTATGTGACTGGCTGAGAAAGGAGTTCACATATTCCTGCCCTGCCTTGTGTGTGGCAGAAACTTCAGACAGTTTTGGGGCTCATCACAATATAGGCTATACAATGCTGACATTAGTCTTCAAGCAAAAAAAAAAACATGTTTCCGTTATCATTAAATATACATACAGAACTTTTGATAAATAGTACCCATTTCTATATCTTAACATCTAGTCCTCGATTATCTCGGTCTTTTGGAAGTTAATGCATTTATCTGAGTTTTACCTGGTGTCAACCACCAAGTACGCATTTCGCACTATCATGCGTTATTATGTACATTCGCAAACAAAGAACGTAGCTGTAGTTTATAGTTAATTTGTTCGCATGCCGATCTCTTAATCACAGTCTTCTACCCTCTCTGTCATTTACTATTCTTTCATTAACACACTTTAAACAAACAAGTAATTTGTCCGATTAATACTGATCTCTCAATCTTCGCATCCATTCCTCTGCTCCCACCATTATTCCAGTATGATTCTCATTGTTCTTAACTGCGTTTGATCATACTTGATGTTATTATCATTGGAATCATACTCTTTAACTGAGAATGTGTATCATGATCAACACTGACGCAATTAACAGAGGAAAGCTGAGTTTGTACCTATTTTTCCTGAAAAATACCTATTTTTTGTCATGGAAACTACCTCAAATGGCCTGCACGTATATAAATTAAATAGTTAAAATATTTTAGGAAAAAACATTTGGCATTGTTAGCTGTTTAAGTTAACAACTGCCTTAAATTAGGGTAAATCTATAATCTAGTACACATTTTTAATAAAGCCAACACAAACCCTATTTATTACATACTTTAATGAATATATAAATTATTTACAGTACAAACTTTGCCGTGTGCGCAAGATCAGCACTGGCCCCAAGAATGTTCCATTTATTGTGACTCATGATGGAAGGACCATCCGTTACCCTGACCCATTGGTCAAAGTAAACGACACTGTCATGGTTGACATTGCATCAGGCAAAATGAAGGATTATATCAAGTTTGATACAGGTATGAACAAAATATTTTCACTTTCACACAAGGAATGGGCAGTACATTTCTAAGTTTAAATATTTTCCTTCACTGGTAAAATATGCCAAGAACTATATAATTTAATATCATTCTCTTATATCTGTTAAGTACAAATAATATGCCATAGATTTTAGCTACGAATCCTGGTATTGCTACCTCTTAACCTGCAGGCAAGTTTTCGCCTTTATGGCAGGGGATCATGTATCCACTTCCCACTTCAGCTGTCATAACTGTAGTAGTGATAAGTGGTTGTTTCTTTTTAAACACAACATTGTATTTATTAAACAGAACAAAAGAAACACTTTTTGTCATTTTTTAGTCAGATATTGCTTTACACCATGAGCCTGTATCGAAGACACATTATTGGCAAATTGTCATTCTGTGATCAAAATCAAGGCAATATAATTTTTCCCTCGTACGGTCGTAAATAAAGCTGTAGTGCTTTTTTTGCATACAAACTGAGGGATACAGCGTTCACTTACAATGTGGATGTGAAAAGAGCTTGTCGATGGTTTATTTTAAACTTAAAAAAAAAAAAAGATTTGTAATAAATTATAATTTGTTGGTTTTCTCTCAGGCAACTTGGTGATGATTACTGGAGGCCATAACTTGGGACGTGTTGGTACAATCACACACAGAGAGAGGCATCCAGGATCCTTCGACATTGTCCACGTTAAGGATGCTATGGGCCACTCTTTTGCAACAAGGTAAGAAAGTAGGGTGTTTTTATTTAAAAAGTATCAGTCTCATTTTCAGGCAGAATCTGATAATGGAATTTGCTGTGATGCTAGCCTTTACCTCGCTGACATGCCATAAAAACAAATTCACTCACTCTGCTCCTCAAGTATTTATCTTTCATCTCCAAACCTCATTTAATAATAGTAGCAAAGTGCCTTTGATACCAAGTCATTCATTTCATGGTTGGAGTTACAAAGAATCCTGCATTCGAGACCTGGTCAAACTAAAAGTTAGATACAATTCACATATGGCCAGGATTTAAAGAGAAAGAAAAAAATTGCGACTTTTCTACTTGGACAAAGGCAGAAACTTGCTTTATTCTCCTTATGGGCTACCGTACTTTAACCATTTGAAATAATGATCTGCTTGGAACAGTGCTTTCTTTAAAGAGATACATGTGCTACCTTCTCTTACAATTTTATTTTTTTAACTTCGTATGAAGTTACAGTAGGCTTTTTTTTTTTTTTTTTTTTTTTCTCGTATATGATAGTAGTCTGGTAAGGGACACTTAAGCAATGTTATTTGACCAACATAGCTACAGCCAACTTGCTGTCAGTCTTAAAATTGAACTGGCTTCACACTTAAATTGTTAATAGCTGCTTTATAAAATAAAGCCCCTTTTACGGACGATCGAATCGGCCGAAACACCACAGCAGCGACTTTACGGCCGATGTAATCACTACGAGGGTTAAAATTGAACTGGCTTCACAGTTAAATTAATAGCTGCTTTATTAGTCTTGTTTCAAACTTAGTGCCTTATTAACTATATTGTCTGTTGGAATGTTGCATATGCTATAGATAAGATTATGCAGCATTTAAAGATTTTTTTTTTTATCAAATAATGCCTGAATCGAAGCCATGGTGTTGCATTCTTTGTTCATCTATGGTCAAAGTCAAGGCAAAATCAAATTCCCTGGACGGTCGCAAGCTAGACCATAATTTGTCTTACCTGCATACAATTTAGGGGATACATATGATTGGTGTTATGCATAATCATATCACCTTTCATTTCATACTGGAGATTAAAAAAAAAGTTTTCTTTTCTGCCAAGTAATTGAAACCAATACGTGTAGCAGCTGCTGAAAAGCAGGAAGTGGAACAAATTTCTTATGAGATACATGAATTAGATATAATAGCGTTTCTCTAATCAATTCATCTGTGGGTGAAATTCCATAGAACAATATTTGTTCAATGCAATTAACACAATAAAGTTCTTACTTTTCCTTCCTTTTCTTAGACCATTACTGTGTACAGTCAGAATTAGTAAATCTGAATCTCATGTCTGTAGGATTTGCAATAACAATACAACTTTTAAAGCATTACTGTTGGACCATCATGATTCATGATTATGTGTAAAGTCTACATGATAGTGGTAAAATTTAACTTTCAGGTTTATATTTTACCACATAACTTTGATGTATTATTTTTAAGCTAAGTGATATATATGTCACTTTGTTTGCATGTGTATGTATGCAGTTAAAATATACTCTCATGATTGAATATTGCCTGTATCGAAGCCGTGGTGTTACATGTTTTGTTCATCTATGGTCAAATTCAAGGCAAAATTAAATTCCCTGGACGGTCGCAAGCTAGACCATAATTTGTCTTACCTGCATACAATTTAGGGGAAACAAAATTAGCTTTTATGTATACTTTATTTTGGCATAATTTTAACAACACCATAACTTTACTTTATGCTGTGGGATAAAAAATTTTTTTTAAAGAAAATAAAATATTTTGTTAGTATAAAGATACAACATGTTTTGGCAATATTTAGTCAGATTAAATGACATCACATCAAACTGTGTGCATCGTTATTTTGAGTTTAAACTCAAAATGGAATAATCTCACTGGGCAGCTAGCTTGAGTGTCCATCTACAACAAAGCGAGCAAGGTGTAATTGCAAACATTTGCTTTCATAGCAGTGAACAAAGCTACATGGCATTGGTTTTATTAGTAAAACAGTTGTCTTGAAACATCCTACGTCGCTGTGCAATATATACAGTTTACACTGAGGAGTGCCTTGATCACAGGAAGTAAGGTTAGCTGTGCGGTTTGGTTATTCTTGTCTGAGGTTGATATAAGGCTCCAAGACACTGTTTGTTGGTGGTAGTGTCTTACAAGTTGCTGGCTAGTGAAGGAGTGACTCAAAGAATTAAACCTGATTGCTTATGATTCCATTAATTCGCCCCTATTCTTTTGCCCCCCTCCTGACACAAAAAATAATCAAACTAAAATTTTGCATTCCCCAGATTGTCGTACGTTTTTATCATTGGCAAGGGAAACAAGGCTTGGATCTCCCTTCCAAGAGGAAAAGGTGTGAAATTGACAATTGCTGAAGAGAGAGACAGAAGAATTGCAGCCAGGGCACAGTAAACATTTTATTTTACTGTTCACACTGATGGGGAGAGAATAAAATATGTAATACAACTTAGCTTGTTCTGGTTTTGTATTTTTAGTGCAGAAAAGCTCATTACACTATGTACGTGATCAAATTATAATGGCATCTCTTTTTGTGTGCATTTATGCGTTTTAAGCTGTGAAATATCTCAGCCAAAATTTGTCAATCCTGGTTTTGCTTCTCATCGACAAATATCACATACGGTGGTCTTCACAAAATATCATGCTACCATAGATCCAAAGTGTGCAATGTGACAGCAGGCCAAGAGAGTATATATCATGGTTTACCACAAATTTCTCCTCTTGGAAGTCACTAGTGAATGAATCAAATCAAGAAGGTATCTCCATAAAAAATACTGCCTTTAATGGGTAGACCCCAACCTAGCGCTAAGACTTGCCCATGCCAGTTGCAGTCAAATCTATCAAAGTTGGTAAATTGAGCAGTCAACCCTGGACCAGTTGAATATTGACTTCCTGTGTCTTTCTTTCCATTCAGTGCTAGGGAGGCATTCATTTGTCTTTATCTTGGATTAATGGTTTAGATTTAAGGTTATTTTTTTAAACAAATGGTTTAAATTGTAAAATAATAATTACATGTGGTGTTACATAAAACAAAAAATACGAACAGCACAATATTGTTGACAGGGTGGATCTTTAGCACACCTTCATGCTGTTGTAACGTGCTAATACTATTGATAGGTGAGGACCACTGTATTCAAGTGTGTGGTAAAACTGGTATTTTTTTTTAACAAAGCTTCAATGCTCATTTGTTAAAGTTGTTTAAAATGATTACACCAGCTGATCTTCAATTAAAAAAAAAAATTAAAAACACATTTTTAATAACAACCTAAGAAAAAAAGCTACAAAAATTTGTTTCTTGTGGGATGTGGCGCCAACATGAAGCCTACTCTAAATACATGTAATGGAAACCAACCAGTATTTGTATGCGAAAAGGGCACCACACCTGAATCAGATTGATAAACATGGCAGACCGTTGACTGAAAACAAGACTCCAGCTTTTTCACATCATTTTATTTACTGCTCTAATTTACTAATTCTACAGAAATAGCTACAATAATTATGTTCAGTAGGAATGATGCATACAAGACCCAGTAATGAATTTTAAATAACAAACATGAACAATCATTACCATTTATTACAAAGTTATTTAACTGAAGGGTACCATACACGTACATTGGAAATCCAGATGTAGCTGTAACTAAGTGAAAGGCATACAATTACAAATTAAATACTAATATCTAAAATTTCAAAAATGCATTTAATCACATTTTTAAGGCTTGATTTGGTTTAAAAAAATAGGCTACCCTCAGGTTGTTTTCCAAGATTTTGCTTTCACTAGTTTCAGTGTAATTTAACATAAAGGAAAAAAATGTGAACTTTTCATGAATACAATATAATATTAATACATCACATGTAATGTTCTTGTGGGCCTAACTAATAGTACTATAGGTTATTATTAGTGCATTCCAACAAGGGGACTAGGCACACAAAGCCTCTAGCCTAGGCATTGTCTCCAACTCAACATTCACTCCAGTACTTTTAACAAGATAGTGGTGTTGTGTTAATTTTATGACTGATGGGATTTCAATATTTTGAGGGCAACACTTTGGCGGGATCAATATGCATGGGATTTTTTTTTCTTCAAATTCTTCAACCGACTAAGTTTGAATTGTAGGCAACAAATGTTCGGGGTTCGGTGCATAGATATCTTCAGGCTTAATATAATTTGGGCTGTCCTAGCTCCTGATTGAAGTGATTTCTGAACATAAATGAAAAACAAAATTTCAAGCTCTAAAAACTGCTTTAGTTTAAATTAATTTTGAAAGTAATTGCCAATTTCAAATAAATGAAAAAGTAAAATTGTTCAGTAAAAATCTCTTACTAAGTCTTAGACCTAGTTCACTGAAGAGGTTTGAAAATACTAGTACTACTGTACTAGTAGTAGTAATAATACATGTATTAATTAAATGCACAGGTGTAATTTGCCAAAACAAAAAATGACTAGTGTAGTGTATATACTTACCACTTATATCTACTTATCACATTAGTATGTCAGGGGTGACTTTGTGTCCCCATCTGTTAATAGTGTTATAGTATACATGTATACACAACGAACTGATATATAACTGAACGTACGTCGGGGGTGACTGCCTCAACATTTTAAAAAGCAGCCAATGTAGAAGTAGAAAGAACTTAGAGGAGTAGGATCAGCAGGTGGAGGATGGTGAGTGAGGATGAGGAGCAAGAGTAGCAGCGATTAGTTTTAGTACTGTAACGAGCAGGAGGAGGCTCAGGCGGAATCCGAGGGTGAGTCAGAGGAGGAGCAGGGGAAGCAAAAGATGAACAGGAGGTGCAGGTGCAGGACATGATAATAAATGAGCTGGAGGAGGACCAGAAGGAAAATAAAATAAGACTAAGACTTAGTAAGAGAAAGAGGGATAAATAGCAGGAAGGGGGTAAAGGATTTTGGAGGAAGAGCAGCAGGAGTGATGAAGAAGGAGCAGGAACAGGGAAATATATACATTGTAACACTTTTTAACAGCTAGTAGCATACCTTTGATGGGAAGAGAGGGGGCGATAGAGTATTAGTACTACAGTACTACTAACTACATACATGTACTAGTATAATGTTAGTCTATTGCCGATGCTTATTTCCAAGTACATACAGGTGTTTTTCACCCACGAATGGATTGGCTTCAAGTTCAACTTCAAGGAAACTAAATGTTTCAGAAAAAACAAAAAATCAATAAATTATTCTTTAAAGAAAGCTTAATTGTACAACCACAATTGGCATAACGTTTCCACTATCAATAAGCTGAAAATGATGCTTTTTCCGACAGCATATCAAATTTGTGTCATTCGATACATCTCAAATCAAAAGCCACTGTTGCAGCAACTTGCTCTTGTCTAATATTACAAGACTAATTTTGCTCGCCTAGCTTAATAAAAACATTTGAAATTATTTCACTGTATGTAATAGTTGTATGTATACACGAGACGAGTGTGACTTGCTGGGGCTTAACTATGCACACAGATGTATTTTTCGGCTGCTTCACATTATTAAAATTGAATTAACGACAGCAGCGTTTAGTCGTTTATCGCGGCTAGGCGGCGGAGTTTTCTTTGTCCTTGTTGAAGAATCGCCAGAGGAGGAGCAGAAGGAACTCCATGAGTTCGGCCACGGTGAGGATGCTGGCACCCAGGAGAATGCCCATGTTACCTCCGAGTACACCTGGGGCAACGAACGTTGGGATGTATGTACGAGAAGAGAGAAGAGAGAAGAGAAAAAAGTAGGAAAAAAGAGCGTCCATGAAAATTGAATGCGGTTACTGGAGTAGGATCAGCAGGTTGAGGATGAGAAGTAAGGAGGAGGAACAGGAGTAGCAGTGATAGTACGCTCGTACTACATGTAGTAGTTTTTTTAGTACTGATATTGTGATAGTGATACGAGCAGGAGGAGGCTCAGGCGGAATCCGAGGGTGAGTCAGAGGAGGAGCAGGGGAAGCAAAAGATGAACAGGATGTGCAGGTGCAGGCGGAGGACATGCAAAATGAGCTGGAGGAGGAGCAGAAGGAAAATCAAATAAGACTAAGACTTAGTAAGAGAAATAGGGATAAATAGCAGGAAGGGGGTAAAGGATATTGGAGAAAGAGCAGCAGGAGTGAGAAAGAAGGAGCAGGGACAGGGAAATGCAGGTATATAACACTTTTTAACAGCTAGTAGCATACCTTTGATGGGAAGAGAGGGGGCGATAGAGTATTAGTACTACAGTACTACTAACTACATACATGTACTAGTATAATGTTAGTCTATTGCCGATGCTTATTTCCAAGTACATACAGGTGTTTTTCACCCACGAATGGATTGGCTTCAAGTTCAACTTCAAGGAAACTAAATGTTTCAGAAAGAAAAAAAAAATCAATAAATTATTCTTTAAAGAAAACTTAATTGTACAACCACAATTGGCATAACGTTTCCACTATCAATAAGCTGAAAATGATGCTTTTTCCGACAGCATATCAAATTTGTGTCATTCGATACATCTCAAATCAAAAGCCACTGTTGCAGCAACTTGCTCTAATATTGCAAGACTAATTTTGCTCGTCTAGCTTAATAAAAACATTTGAAATTATTTCACTGTATGTAATAGTTGTATGTATACACGATACGAGTGTGACCAGTTGGGGCTTAGCTAAACATACAGATGTATTTTTCGGCCGCTTCACGTTATTAAATTTACGACAGCGGCGTTTCGTCGTTTAACACGGCTAGGCGGCGGCGTTTTCTTTGTCCTTGTTGAAGAATCGCCAGAGCAGGAGCAGGAGGAACTCCATGAGTTCGGCCACGGTGAGGATGCTGGCACCCAGGAGAATACCCATGTTACCTCCGAGCACGCCTGGGGCGACGAACGTTGAGATGTATGTACAGGAAGAGAGAAGAGAAAATAGAAAAAAAAGCGTCCATGAAAATTGAATGCGGTTACTGTGGTTTCGATGACGATGAGGAATAATCAGGATGGTGTTGATGAACAGGCAGATGATACATGTATGTAGTAATGCCGTGTTATTTTTTAGTTACACTTGTAGTAATACATGTAGTGGTACAAAAACTACAATTAATAATAATGATTATATTACTATTATTAATTATCCACTGAACTTAGTAAAAGATAATCGATATGCATTTATGTAGAGATATTCTGAACCATAGCTTACTTCAAAGATGTGGATACGTCTGAACTACTTGCACGACTCAGTACATGTACCAGTATAGACATTGCATATTTTGTATTATTTTATGTTGTGTATCTGGTGTACGTCGTTACAAACAAATTCAAAAAGCTTTCAATCCCAAGTTAATGGTAATATTAAAGTGTATTGTGCACTTTTGTATATACTGTATATGGAGACTAGACATAGCGATGAACTACAAGTACAGTTATGTACACAATTAGTAATAGTCTTACATCGTTCTAGCTATCGACACAACGAATGGTCAAGTGAAACATGTATTCAACGTTATCTTTATCTCACGTGCCCTTTATGGCTGCAAATGTGTTAAACAAGAGTGAGTTATTTCAATACACGTACCAAGTAATGCAACGCTGTCGACACATATAACTAAACAAAGGCGCCGCGTTCTAATACATGTAGTAACACTGTTAAAACTACAATTTAAAAATTTTAATTTTCAAATTTGTTTCACTCGTCCCCTTTTATAAAAGTATTATGTACATACATATGTATAAATTGTGAACTCACCCATGAATGACAGTGAGTCATAGACGGGCTCGTGTACTTGCTCACGGTTAATGAGATCGCCGAAGAACAGAGACAAGCCGACAAAAGTATCTCTTGATATGTGACAAAGGAGACAGAGAAGAAACGATTGCCTTGTTATAGATTGAAAAGAAAACGTACAAGTAATGTTATTTGGTTATTTTTGTGCGTGACTGTATCCTCTAAATTTTCCCTTGGGATCTTTTATCTGAAGTTTTACGTTCTCCACCAAGTCACAGTTCCTGGGTGTGTGTAGGAACATTAAAACACAGCGTGGAGGAGGGCAAATACTGTATATATTTTAGAATTTTAAACTAGTCGGTCCCTTGGAAAATGTTCATTTAGCTTTGTGGAAATATCCACTGCGATAAATGAAGTTGGACAGCAGCAAACTAAAACGCTTACCAAAGAACCCGTTCTTTTAAACCTCCCATACCAAATAATATAAATGTAATACTTTAAAAGTAAATATTTTTTTTTAACTTCTTCTTAAATCATATAGTGTACGTAACATACTTTTATTCCGTAATTCCATACATAAACATTTACGTACACTCTTCTCATTCACCACTTCATCAGTATCAATCCTTTGTAATTAATTCATTGCTAGCTTTTCATTTTTCTGGCACATGTCTTATTTTTATATTCTTTTGTTATTTCCTAAAAGCATAAAAAACTTACGTGAGCAGTAAATCCGATTTATCTAATGAATCAAGTTTTAATGCATAATAAAGAGAGAGGAAATATTTCTTTATTCAAGTCCACACAATCCTGAGTAAAATGATTAGCATTATAAGTTCCAATTGTACTGTTTGTATTTTTACATCGTGAGAAGATACAATATTAAGTGTATAATCGTAGCGGGAATAATAATTATTAGAAATAAAAATTGATTTAAATATTAATTTAAAGGCGAGCACTACATGTAGAAGGAATATAAAACCTGTGGAATAACTGAGTTCCAATCTACTTCGTACCGAATTCAATACATTTATTACAATTATATCAAACCCTACAAAAGATTTAATAAAATGTACACAACCATCATTAGAAGCAAGTTATCACGATTTCTCTTTTCTGTCAAACATAATTTTATTTATAACGAATCTGTAAGTCTGCAGAGGTAATTGAGAAAAAACATGGGAAGGCTTTCAGGCTTTTCCAGAAAATTTGTAAAATTCACTGATTCGCAACCTTTCTGGGTTTTGCTCCCACCCATGTAACTTCTTTGGAACCGATCAATATTTACAACGAACCTGTTTAGGGTAGTCCCGTTTGGGTCCATGATTTTCATCAAGGCTGACAGGTCGGGCGAGGGGAACGCCGCCTGCGAGATGACTGGCCTGTAGGAGCGGAGAGAGCAAGGTATGGGACATCCCAGGAGGTCCGTCTTAGTCGCCTCGTGATGGATCCGGTCTGAATGAGAAACGGGCGAGAGAAAAAAATAACAACGGAAAGAATTTGAGTTGAGTTGGCTGCTTAACAGCAATAACACCCAGCGTCAGCACTATATAGGCTATATTGTGGACGGATCCCAGAACTCACGTCTGACAATTTTAAGTGTTACCACACACGAGACAGGGCGCGGAGACCTGGACTCATGTCTCAGCCGATCAAAGTAACTGACTTGTACATTTTTGACTGATCGTGGGTTTCGAACTGCGGACCTCCCCAACGGAAAGTAGGCATGCCACTACAACAGAAAAAGTGGAAAGGAAAGCAGAAGAATTTTGATGCGCTCAATTTTTATTTTCAAAGGTTACCCTTCCGAATGTCTCCTTTTTATGCTCAAGTTGAAAACAAACAGGTATAGCCGACATTGAGTGACTGATGCTTTCAAGATTAAGCTCAAAGTAACGGAGGTCGTGGGTTTTCATTTACCGCTACGAGTTAAATTTCTCACACAAAGCAATAAACTAACACATCCTTACAAAATAGCTTATTTGTTGTTTAAAAAAAATTTTAATTACAATAAAATATGATTATCAGATATTTTATTATCTTACACGGGGACATGTGTACTTGATTTAGGACACCTCTAGCTTTTTTTAAATATGATATATAATTATACATCAAAGACGTAAAGTGCAAAAAAACCCTTGCTCACAATGTAATACACATGTATGTGTACAATTAATTAAATATGATCACAAGATACCATTGAAAAAAAAAAGTCCTGTTTACACATACCCTTCCTCACAAATACTATACTCTAATGCTAGTGAACGCTTCCCATTTATATATATACATTGTATCGCCTGGGATCAGGCTCGGGTAAGTTAACTTTCGAACTTGCTCACAATGTAATACACATATTGTATGTGTACAATTAATTAAATATGATCACAAGATACCATTGGGAAGAAAAAAAAACCCTGTTCACACATACCCTTCCTCACAAATACTATACTCTAATGTTAGTAAACGCTTCCCATGAATATACATTGTATCGCCTGGGATCAGGCTCGGGTAAGTTAACTTTCGAACTTACTAAAATTTGGCTCGAAGCAGCCTAAGTGTTCGTAGAGCGTGCAATCTGGAGGGACGGGAAAGACAATGCGAACTTACAAAAAATGTTATTTTGACATAGGGGTTGACTTGTTCGAGTTGTTAATACAAAAAAATCATAAAAAAAAGGAAAAAAGCCAAAGTTCCAACAAAATCCTCTGGCATCAATCTCAACTAACATTGTTTACCGTAGATCGGTCCTATTTGTTGTTGTTGTTGTTGTTGTTGTTGTTGTTGTTGTTGTTGTTATTGTAAATGGGGGTTTCTTTCACTCTGTTTTCATATTGGACGGCGAACAATACCCCCCTCCCCCCTTCGATAATTATGTACGGTATGCGATAATAAATAAATATAATTATGGTTATACACATTTTAGACTTTACAAAAATTACACATGGAATTAGATGGATCTGCACATTTTTTTCCCTTTGTTATCATTATATACAGTTGGCAAACAATATAACAATGCTATTGTTTTTTTCTCCGAAAATTTCAAGGCATGTTAATTATATTATCTAAGTGATCCTCCTTGGAAAAAATTGCGTCAATACTTTTTAGCCATGCTGATAGTGATACTTCTGTGAAAAGCTCGACACAAAATCAAACCGTTTTCTTGCCAATTTAGTGTCGTTTGAGGAGTCCAAAGATGAAAATACATGTATGCGCCAAATACACGTACATGTACTTCCTAACTAATGGCTTCACTCACCTTACTTCTGGGACACCCCTCGTTAAATGTATATAGTATACGTGTAATTCGTTACAATCATAAAACTAAGAGTTTGTTCCCTTTTAGACTAAGAAGAACATACTTTTTGAATTGCAGCCACATAGTTTTTGAGCCTGAGCGTACGCCCGGGAGAAGATGCACGCTGTAAGGGAGTGTTTACTCATCTCAAACGTTTTGAGGCCTTCGGTTGGCGGGGGATAGTCCTTGCAGTACATGTCACCCTGAGCCTTGAACGGGTACGGGAGGTACTTGATCTGAGGACAGAATTAAACTCTGTAAGAAGGTTAATATAATATCAGGAAAAGCGAAAGCAATACATGTACGGAGCCATACTAACTCTATAATCTGTGTATATATTAGTCTATTGAGCTATACCATGATTCGAATAACACTGAGAAAAGGAAAACGATCCGGACAGCAAACCTCATGCAGAGTTTTTTTTTTTTAACTTTTGTATAATAACCATGCTCGTAACTCATCAATTCTACGAAGCATAAATATACTGAGGTGATTTAATAAAAAAAAAAGAATAATAAAATGGTCTATAATTTCCAGAGAACACCCCCCCCCACCTTAAAAAAAGAAAAGAAAAGAAGAAGAAGAAAAAAGAAAAGAAATGAGTACATTATTACTACATATACATGTATGTAGTTGAACGAAAGATGGAAATTCACCGTGGTAGAGGAAGAACAACCACCAATCGTCATTCAGATCCGAGATTCGCCCAATACCACCAATTTTTATACTAACATAATTATAGTAGACATGAAAAGACTGGACTTACCGTGTCTGTTACAAAGCTGATGTGGTAGCTAAAACCTGGGCTGACCACGATGCCTTGCGAGTAGATGTCTGGCGTGTCGTACATGTGGTGTAGAAGCACCTGGGAATATAAATAAGGGATACATCCCATAATAAAAATTGCAATTACTTAAGTTTCGAAGCATCATAGAAAATTAAAAGCAAAAAGGATCCACCAATAAATTGGACGATGTGTTTCAGATCATTTGTGTTACCAATAAAATTATTAAATGAAGTTAACTAGCCAGTTTCGAGTTTCATCAGGAAAAAGCCTAAACTTTTGTACTTAAATAAAATTACAACACACATGTAAGTGAATGAAAGAAATAAGTCTACTTTAAAGCCATAGGCGCCTTGGTCAGAAATCGTGTGTCCTTCAAGAGATGTCTTCATAGCTGCAAAAAAGCCGCCGTTGGAACCAGAACTTTCCGCTATCATTGGATTCGAGATATTGCCGTTCAATCTTAAATAAACATAGACGAAACAGAAAAGACTTAACTAGCCAGTTTCCTGTTTCATCAGGAAAAAGCCTAACTTTTTGTACTTAAATAAAATTACAACACACATGTAAATGAATGCAAGAAAAAAGCCTACTTTAAAGCCATAGGCGCCTTGGTCAGAAATCGTGTGTCCTTCAAGAGATGTCTTCATAGCTGCAAAAAAGCCGCCGTTGGAACCAGAACTTTCCGCTATCATTGGATTCGAGATATTGCCGTTCAATCTTAAATAAACATAGACGAAACAGAAAAGAGAGAAATAATGATGATGATGATGATGATGATGCTGCTGCTGCTTTATTATTATTATTATTATTATTATTATTATTATTATACATACATGTATCACTGTTTTCCTGCTGCCCTAAGTATACAATATAATGGATATACATGTACTGAATTTTTACAATCTCTCTTTAAAAGAATTTTCACTTTAAAACATAAGTAAAGAATTATTGTGATTACTTGAAACATTTTCCGTTTAGGGTTAGGAAAGGTGTCAGTATCTCTTGACAGCGAATTTTTTTCCCATTCCACATACAAAACTTGAACATATCTTTGACTTCCCAGGCCACTTGCTCCAGCACGTCTCTGTGCCTGAAAACATTCAGAATTATGCCACGAATTAGAAGAAAAAATTAAAAAGAAAACAAACAAAACAACAAACAAATACAGAAAAACAATCACAACGATGACAACAACAACAACAACAACAACAACAACAACAACAACAACAACAACAACAACAACAACAACAACGACGACGACGACGACAACAACAACAAGAACAACAGCAACAATAAACAAAACAAAAACAAAAACAAAGAATAGCCTCAACAACAACCAACAAACTATAAACCTAAAATACTTTCAATTGATATATTTAAAAAAGTTCAACCTGTAATAATGTGTGCACTGAAAAGTGTTAAGCATCGCACTAAAGTTTCATAGTTATCCACTTGTAAAATAATTACAGAGCTATGAGTATTTTGCCGTTTTCATTACATAGCAATTCATTAATATTTCGAAAACAAGATAGTTTCAAGGATTTTTTGTGACAAAGTTTATTCTTGTTTTCTTGATTTTTTTATTCCGTTTAAAAAAAGTTTTAAGTCACAGGAAATATTCTTGACCTATCTGGCATTTAGTTACTCACGGCAAAGAAATCTTTTTAATATAAAGGGATGGGCTAGTGTTCACTTAAAACTGAGTCCCCAATTTTGTGTGCGTCCTACCAACAACAACAACAACAACAACAAAAACAACAACAACAACAACAACAACAACAACAACAACAACAACAACAACAAACCATCAACAGCCACAACAGCAAAACAAAAACAACAACAACAAATGAACCGTAGAATTTTTCAGGCTTTTAGTCTTAATATTGAGATTCTTTTTCTTCTTATTGAACTTTTCAGATTCTGCCTTTTGTGTGAGCTTTCCCTCTGCTGTTCATTGTTTCAGCATAATGGATTTTTTGCCTTCACCCTAAAGAATTTTTACTGCCTCTCTCTAATTTTTTATGAGTAATGATTTTGTTATCCCGAATATCAGTAACTTTTCCCCATTGTTTTGTGAATTTATTGAAACATTCCGCTAGACAAAAAAAACAACAACAACAAAAACAAAAAACAACAACAACAAAACCCACAAATGTTCCAAGTTTTTGTGTGAAGAAAGTGCAGATTGCCTTCATCGATTTCACTTATGTAAAAAAGAGTCTTATGTCTCAGTTACTACTATTTATAAAATAACACAATAAAGTTATCAATGATGGACACACAAAGTGGTTATCATAACTTACTTTTTCTCCAATAGAGGTCGATAGGTCTCGTTGTTCTTCATGTCTTCAAGAGTCATGTTCATTATCTCTGACCACATGCATCCTTTGGCCACGCTAAGGAAATTATTATATGTATTAAATTTTCTTCCAACGATATTCACAAGTTTGAAGGCCTACTCAACGACGATAGCTTCACAGTAAAATCGAAATTAAACTATGCATGGCTATGTAGATAAAAATCCTTTTTGGTGCCTTAGAAGTCTTTATTCTTTATAAAAGTGTAGATCGTTAAATTGGAACATGTAACGGTGATTATGAGTATGACAAATATTATGGTTATAATTATAATAATAATGAGAATCACGGTGAAGATGATAGGGAAAATTATTAAAAAATATATTAATTTATAATGCTATTGAAAATAATGTGGCAATAGTAGCAGTAACAACAGTAAAAACTGTTGTGAAAAAAGATAACGACAATACAATTAATGAGTATTTTACTAGGGCATCTGCCAAACAAAATTGTCCCTTTGTTTAGTTAAAATAAATAATAAAATGTTGAGATGTGAACTTTACTACCAGTACCACGGAGTATTTTCATTTAACAATATTTAAACCTGTTCAGGAACTTTATTAGCCAGGGACTGAAACTTGGTTAAGAGCACGTTCTCACAGACAGAAAAGGGCACTACAAAAATCGTAGGTTTGAATCCCTGAAAAAATGGTATAATGTACTATCAACTGTATTTACCAACGTCGCGTTTTACAATACATGTACTAGGGTGCCCTCTAAATTTAAAGAGTCTTCTACTCGTAACGATCTATCATCAATGGAACATATTGATTGTTTAATTTCTCTCACTGGCACATACAAAAACGCTATTCCTGAATCAGTTTAAATACTTAGGAGGCCATTCAAGTCTATATACCTCCAAAAAGACTGTTTTATTTTGACAATATCCTGCTAAGAAGTCATGGATTCCTAACTTTCCAGAAGAATCCTATACAAAGATAGGACCTATAGCTTGTCAACACGAGCACTACCAAGTGAGATATGAAGCGTCCTTTCCTGCCAAGAAGACTGGTAGGATAGCGTAACACAATCATTGCACACACACAAATTTTAATAACAATGAAAGAATCATCCTTCATTAAACAAACTAAAGAGATCAACCAGAGAGATTAAACTAATAATTATTTCTCTCCGACTTCCTTTCCCCCTTTAATATGATACCTCATTTCCGTTCCTACCTCCCTTCTCCCTTTAATATGATACCTCATTTCCGTAGATGATATCTCTTTGTAAGCACGAATTTATTGGAATAAAATGTTTGTATACACCGACATACTGTCATAAATTAATTATTTTTATGTTTTACAAGTAAAGTTATGTTAAATTACTTATCTGATATCGTGAATTTTTGGATTATATTTTGAGTGTAGTCCGAGGTTATCTGGTATCCTCGGTGTAGTTCCATGTCTCAATGCTTAGCATGCTTTACCGAAAGGATTCAATCACTTATTTTCCATTACATTCTTATAGGGTTACGATAGATTCACAGTTCGTGCACTTACCGATAAATATCTGTAATTGGTTTCGGGTCATCCATCTTGCTCGAGTCTGCGTGGTTTAAGTTACAGATGGTGACTGTCGGCAACTGCAAAGATTTCATTCGTGTGAGTTTGTTCTGGGCCTTCATCGGGTACCTTGTTAAAGAAGTAATGAGCATGATAATGTAAGACAAGATGAGATAAGATCATACTTATCCCTCAAAGGGAATTAAATACTATACTCTTAATTCGAGATACAGAAATAAAATTATCTAAAATAAAAACAGAAAAAACATGGACAATAATAATTTTTGGATTTTTCGCAGCATTTTTCGAATGCTTAACACTGATCACATCACAATAAAGGGGAGTTTATATCTATTTTTTGTTTTACTCTAATTTCCTCTCATGAACCAATTAAAAAAAAGAGTAAAAAGCGTGCAATAATAATGTTATTGGAGTTAATATTATTATAAAACTGATCATATTTTATTTGCCGAAGTGTTTTTTTTCTTCAGACTTCCGAACTTACATTTTTCACCATTTTAATACTTCTCTCCCAAAACTATCATAATTCAAATTAATTGTAAATTCTAACGTAATGTTACCAACATACTTGTAGTACTCGATAGAGCAGTTCACCATCTGGTAAGTCAGGTACACTAAAGCTGCAAGGAAGGCCAGGAACCATACCAACCTGGTGCCATGGTAGAAAGACACAGATAAAAACAGGATATAATAATTCACACCAAAGTAACAAAACGTCCTAACATGCAAAAAAATCCCCCAAAACAAACAAAGAATAAAAACAAAGAGCAAACCAAACAAATAAAAATAAAACAAAAAAGAATTTTACAAGATACATTTTTTTCATGAGAAAAAGACAATAAAAGATCATGGTACAGCTTCCGAAAATTTTCTGAAAATATCGTGTTCAAACGAAACATATATATTTTGATCCTTTTTTTCTTTTAAAAACAACAACAAGCAAACAAAACCAACAACAACAAAACAACAAACAGCCACCCCCTACACACACAAACGAAAACAATTAAATTCCAGCAAACACACACACAAAAACAATTATTTAAAAAAAACAACAACGAAGCAAAAACAAATGAGAGATTAGATAAATCCGTTGTCTGCTTTTTACTTCATAGATCAATATTATTGTCAATCGCAAATAGTCTATAAGAAATATTAATGGAAACAAAGACTTGTAAGAATCATCCCGCATAAATGTAGTAATAAACAAACGATGAACTAACCAAGAAACAGAATGAAATTAACAAAAAGGCAAAATCACACACCCTCAAACCGGTTAAAGCTGCCGGTTTTAAGACCCTATGGATCAAAGATATTCTTACTTATTTTTTCCTGATGATAAAATCACCCCGTAATACATACATAAATTCGTAGATTTTCAGATGCCAATTAACAAACTGCAAAATAAATTTCATGTTCTAGATTTTTTGCAAAGTAATAAAGAACACGGGCACTATTTTAAACAAACAGAGACCTGCTTAAAGTTACAGTGATGCTACCAGCAAAATACATGAATAATATTGAGAAAAAAATAACAACCAACTAATTAACCCATATAAAGCACAAAGAGGGCTTTATAAAGAACAAAGCACCATTTCACTCAAACCAAGACCTGCTAAAGAATACAGCGAGAGACGCACCGAGCTGTATGTATGAGTAAACTGCATAGAATCACCTGCGCAATTTGGAACTCTCCTCAGAGAAAGCGTACTTCAGCCCATGGGCAGTCGTAGACTCCGCAAACCCTTTAATGTCTTGCCCATTCCTTTTGCTCACTATGGTGGCTTCCACTAATTCTTTGAACTTCCTGTCAAGCGCACCCTTCTCGGCGCTAAAATTCCTTTCTGAAACGGAAAGCTTATCTGGCACAGTGGAGGCCCAGGCAATTTTCACAGGCTCTTTGGGCGTGTTGATGGTCATCCTGCCAGATTGGTTCAGTGGGTGATGTTGGGGCAGAAAGATCTACGTTGGCTATTCCCAGAGCGGCGCGGTTACTCTCTGTATGTTGCAGTTGATTGAGGAGAACCGTCAATTATACCTTATCTAAGCAAAGATAATTTAAAAAAAAAACACCATTAAAATACAACCTCAAACATCTTGGCAACATTTTTTACAAACCAAAATGTGTACATCGATATGAAGTAGTCTTTTCAGACTGTTTTCGAAGTCATTTTTTTGCGCGCCGTTGCAGTAATTGTTGATTGGGGAGATCCGTCGCTAAATACTTTATCTAACCAAACGTAAACCACCATTAAAATACAAACGTTAACATAGTGCAAACATAGTTTAAAACAAAAAAGTGCACACCAAGCAGTCTTTTCTAACTGTTTTCAAAGTTATTTTTTTGCGCTGCTGCAGTTGATTGAGGCGACCCGTCGCTAAAAACTTCATTTAAACAACATAAACACATAGCGATACAATCTAGAACATTTCACCCAAAACTATTTACGAACGAAAAACATTCATCACATTCAAGCAGTCTTTTAAAACCGTTTTTGAAGTCATTTTGTGTGTGCACTGTTGCAACCTTAGCATGGTTTGGCATCAATTTAGTGTGTGATCTACAGTAAAAACTTAATCCCTACTACAAAACTGCATGCAAAACTGCATCAATCCATTAAAACAGCACTTGAGCTTCTTCACATATCTCGTCTACGCATGTTTGTTGTGCAATAAATTTCATTTAATAAACAGATCTGACCTATTGCAGATATTTTTCTTGCTGTTATGTTACTGGTTTACTTTATCAACGTGCAGTTTTAATCTCTCCTTAATGAGAAAGGTTATGGATCTAAGTACAGAACGGGACATTTCTTGGAATAAAAACCCATGAGTTTCAGATGGAATTTGGAAGATTATTATTTTCCGCCAGTCGCGGGTACCTTGATAGTTTATCTTTGCTGAGAAAAATTACCACAACAACGGCTTAGTACAAACTTTTGTCTTAACGTTATACAAAATGAGGCAATTTTCAGTTTATAGAACAACAAAAACTGATCTAATAATACACCCCTTCCACTAATATACTACTAGAAAACAGTGTTTCACAAAGATAAATTGTATTTGAAAATTAAAAGACACATTTTCCAAGATCTAAGCCGCACAATTCATTTTCGATATTCTATTTTTGAAATGATAAGGGGTATGCCTTGATCATTAAACAGTTAAATAAGGCAGTTTAAGCAACTTGACGAAGGCATTAAAATTTAAGTGCTTAGAAGAAGATGTTGGGTCGAATAGTTTTTAAATATTTTTTAAATGATAAATTATATTGAAAACTCATATTGAAGCGTAATTGCGGGTATATTGACTATTTTATCTGTTCTAATGTTTATCAAATACACTATTTTATTACTGTTCTAAAATAATCTTTATTATTAAAAGTGTGGATACATCTATTATCATTGTAACCTTTTATAGAAAATAATAAATTTATTATGCCTACTTAGCAAGATCCGCAAGTCCAACATAAAGTATATTTTTCACATTAATTAAATAAAATAAAATAAAGATGTATATTATTTCCACATTGGATCTAAAGCGTGCAGTATACGATGCTTCCTCCAAAAAATGAGTATAGAAACATTAAATCAGTTTTACCTGACCATGGGATAAGCCGCATGTATTTTCTGAACTAAATTATATACCTGGTTTGACGTTAGCCAATCGGGGCCTTTATGATATGGAGGCGACTCACTTCGGTCTGTTCAGGACTCACAAGCAAAGTGCCAGAGGGATGGGGAGAGAGAGAGAGAGAGAGAGAGAGAGAGAGAGAGAGAGAGAGAGAGAGAGAGGGGAGAAGGGAACGGGAGGGAGAGGGATAAATGAAGACAGAGTGATAGAGAGATGTGGAGGAAAGATAGAGAAAAGTGAGAAAGGGAGAAATCGGGAGAGCAATAGTAGAAAACAGAGAGAGAGAGAGAGAGGGTTGGGGAGGAAGGAAGAGAGAGTGCGAGAGAGGGAGAAGAGGATATAGAGATAGGGACCGAAAGAGAGGGGGAGAGAGGGGAGACAGAGGGAGGCAGAAAGATAGAGATAATAATGATAGCGAGTCAGAGAGAAAGGTAGATAGATAGAGAGAGAGGGAGAGAGAGAGAGAGAGAGAGAGAGAGAGAGAGAGAGAGAGAGAGAGAGGG
>RQTK01000103.1:483410-494034 GCA_003991915.1 Elysia chlorotica | reverse complement strand
GGGGGGGGTTATAGAATGACCCTTTGGGCAAGAAAGATAATGTGGAAACCCCATAGTTTGTCAACAGGAAACGCTTTATAGCAGTACCATTATTTTGAACCGCATTCTTTCCTGGTTTCATTACCGTTATTGTGCCTTGCACGGTTTAACACTTTATTTTTAATTGAACCCATCAGTAACTGTTTTAACTGTCTGATCAGGAAAACATTGCCAAGCGAGTCCGCTGTCACGTTGTGTATACAAATGAAGCCACTCCTGTGATTGCATTATCAAGCGAATTGGCATAATGGATCCAAACAAATAGTGGGAACTAGAGCGAGGGAGGGAGAGAGAGAGAGAGAGAGAGAGAGAGAGAGAGAGAGAGAGAGAGGGAGGGAGAGAGATAGAGAGAGAGGGGGGGGGGGCAGAGAGACAGAGAGAGAAAGTACCATTGTTATCCGAAGAATAAGCCGTATCAAACCCAATGAAAATGATAGAAATATCTGCATTCCCTGGTATGACTTCTAGATTTTCTACTTGGTAAAACCGGAAAAAGTTCTATGGATAATAAACAACAACCCTAGTAAACAAAAACAGCAAAAATGCACACCAATAGCGAGGATAGAAACAAAACGAAAAAAAACAACAACCAACAAACCCATAAAACATTGTATCAAAATGACAATTTTTTAGGACAATTATTTTACCGGAAGTAAAAATTCCACTTTAACGGCATTGATTGTTTGTTTTGTTTGACGCTAGTCCACCGTCAACGTTATTTAGGTACACGGTCCTCTAGGCTGACGTCAAAGTAACTTTAAGTGCTGACATACATGATACAGAGAGAGGAGTCCTAAACTCCTGTCCCAACCGGTCACATCATACTGACACCGATCTAGCCAGTAGGGGATGAATCGGATATATTGATTTTTGACATATTGTGAGTTTCGAACCCCGACCCCTCGATCGGAAGACCAACGCTCTACCATCTGAGCCAGCTCGCCTCTCCTAGTGAGCAGTATTTACTACTGAATTCTTCTCTTGGTTATGCATCCATGAAGCTTAAGGAGAATAGGCATACATTAATAACTATCGAGACTGGCATGGTCATTTTTTCTCTATCGGAGCTGTTTTTTTTTAAAATAGAGAATATTTTAGAATAATACCGATTTAATGAAAAGAAAAAAGAAAAAGGAGTTAAAAAAAACGAAATCCCACATTTCTGTCACCGTTTAGTTCTGCCAGAATTTGCTAACAAAATGGCTTGTCTGTTTCATATAATTCATTCCATGTCAAATCCAGACTGATGCAAACAGAGCAATATTTATCGCGCGCTTCAAAGATGAGCACAAACAAATTTGATGGCTTCCATATGATATCCTGAGAGCCTTTACGCTTTGGTGGGATTTCCTGTTGAATTGTTTAAAATATACCATTTTTTATCCTCAGAGCTATGATGAAGAGAGCATTGAGGTGGAGAGAAAAAGTATTGTACATTTTGTTTCTGAAACGCGCCGACCAGAGGCGAGTTGTGCTTCTATTACAGTAAAATGTGACCGCCTGAGACAGGTTTCCTGATTTTCAGATCTATCTCTATGTGGCAGCATGTGGGGGGCGCGATGGTCCAGGGGTAGAACATCGGCTTCCGACGCAAAAGGTCCCGAGTTCGAATCCTGGCTGTTGCGTTCCCTACTGGTTGGGTCGGTGTCAGTATAATGTGACCGGCTGAGATAGGAGTCATCGTATCCCCACCCTGTCTCGTGTGTGGCAGCACATAAAATTGTCAGACGTCCGGCTTGGGACCCGTCCATTATTTAGCCTATATAGTGCTGCTGTTGGACGTTAAACCAACCCAACTACAAGTGGCAGCATGTAAAATTATCAAACATTAACAATAGAACCCATCCGCAATTTAGCCTAGTTGCTGCCTATGGACTCTACCAACCAAGCAGACTGAACAAAACGTATTGACCACCAACCAGACCCGACCTTGTTTAGTATTAAAGACGTTGGGACTGCATTTAGTGGCATGGTTGAAAGATATTAATATTATTTTATAATCCGAAGATCTTAGGCATCGAACAACAAATTAGGATAACGTCACAAATAGCTCCCTACTAAATTCTTATATTAAATTAATGGATCCTATTAGGTTGCCAAACAAAACCCCCCCTACAAAAACATAATTATATAACATAACTATAATATTTTACTTTAAAAACAACAACTAAAAGCCCACATTTTTTGCACTTGCGAAGAAGTTTTTTTTTACATTACACATGCTAACACTGCCTCTAAATGTATAGCCCTGGAAACCACACCTGACACAAAGATTTTGAATATAAATACAAATGAATTATGTCAATGGATGAAGAAGCTTCCTATGAGAATATCATATGTGCAGGAAACCAGGGTTGTTTTCGTCTGTTCACAATTTTTTAAAAATATTAACGTCAAAACTCCACACTATCCTCAATAATTAAAAGTTTTCACTACAATTAAAATGGCTATTATTTAATTGATTGGATAAATACATTTCTTAAAATAATCTATTATTCTGCGTTAACAATACCCCATTTGAAGTTGTCTCCGTCAATCCAAACTTAAACAAATCATTCCAACTGAGGCATTTGGCGACACAATGGGAATTGTGGACATTAATTTCCATAAAAAAATCTTTCTCTTGATCCTGTTAAAATACCAATAGACATAAACCATGAAAACATAACTGACAAACTACTCTACCTGCGTTGATCTGTACATTTTTCCACTCAATTAATAATTAAAAAACGCCCTAACACTAAAACTTGGGGGCAAATTGGCATATTCGATACGCCTAATAAAAGGAAAGTGGTCTTCCTTTTTAGTGGAATCGCAGCTAAAACTGAAATTAACATTTATGACCTCATCAACGTTGCCATGGACAAACTGCAACACGAGATTTTTTGCAATAAACAGGGGGCAAAATCAATGAAACACAAAACCCAGAGATCTGCTCTGAAAACTTTTGCTTTATTGGAAAGGCAATGTAATAGACCTTAATAAAACTTTTGCTTTATTGGCAAGGCAATGTAATAGACCTTTAACTTGTAAGTATAAAACACTTCTTTTTCGGAGGAAAGGACGAATGTGGCTTAAAATGACTATGTTATTAATATGATATGGTTATTATGTAACATTTTATATTTTAGAGACTAACGTAAAATAAGCTAAAATTCCGTATTAACATAATAAAACAAAACAAAACAACATAAACTCCACATCATTTTGATTTTAGATTAATTCTGTATGTGTTTTTCTACACTGAAGCCAATAACTCTATTAATGTTCTCCTATAAATATAAGGGCCTTCATTGGGGTACACAACGAAGCTCAAACAACACTGAAACCCATTGCACGAAACTTCAAGGAAAACCCATCCTCAATTTATCTTACTTTGCAATTTCAATTCGCAAACTAAAATCTTTCCAAACATTGTTGGCTTTAGATCTGCCTTGCTGGCTGGTACTATTTTTTGTGCTTATGAATGCAGACACGTAATCCAACCGAAATCTGTCATATATACCATTATTATCATATATCGTTTATGCTGATTTCAAATTACTTACAAAAATATACTTATAAGTTAGCATGGTGGTATTCATTAAGAAAAAAATCTTTTACAACTTTGTATTTTTCAGTCTTCCTTCAGGTAAGTTTTTATAAGAAAAAAGGCAGCAGAGTTCACTCAGACTCCACATCGATAGGCGAGCTGGTAGAGCGTTGGTCTCTCAATCGGGAGGTCCTCGGTTCGAATTCCACGATCATAAACTTTGTCCGATTTCGTCCCTTACTAGTTAGATCGGTTTCAGTATATTTAACGTGAACGACTGAGACACGAGTCCTGGTATCCCCGCACTGTCTCTGTGTGACACCACATACAATTGTCAGACGTTAGTCTTGAGACCTGTCCACAATATAGCCTTTTTGTTGATGTGGGGCGTCAGGAAACTAACTCAATTACAGTCCACATCACGATTCCGACAAACACTCAACTTAGTTATTCACTTTCAAACACAGCCTTCCATTTTCCAATGTTTGCCTTGATTTTAAAACGGAGATTGCAAGCCTTTTTGCAATCAATATGTTTTTAATCACTCACCATCAATCGCCCTCAATTATGGACTCACTCTTTGCACTATTTTTTTTAGTTCTTGGGTCTCGAGTGACTTGAAAAAAGCTTTTATTGTCTCACCGTGTTTGGTTAACCGTGTTCCTACTGGAAAGTTAAAGTTTCGTTCAAAACCAAACATCCCGATTTCTCTCTTCATTTTAAACATTCCCCCCTCAAATTTTAATGTTTGATTCGTTGTAATGCCACGAGGTTTTTTATCTATTAATTTCGGATCAACATAAACAGGGGTACCTCAATCCCATTCAAAACCAAGAGCTGGGTTCCCTTGTCAAAAACTTTAAAAACAATTGTTAATACTCAGCTTGAACTGAAAGCGGCAATTTTAACAATCAAAATAAAATTAAGCCCTGTTGAAAATTAATTTTTATTGAGAAATGGTGGAAGTGGAAGAGCTCCCAATCCGGAAATTCTGGGTTCAAAACCCACGGCCAGACTAAATTTATTTCTCCAAAACGACCCCTACTGGTTGGATAGATGTCAGAATAATGTGAACAGCTAAGACAGGAATCTTGGCAAGATGTAAAATTGTCATTAATTTGTTAGTCTTGGCATCCGTCATTGTTATAGCCTTTCTAGTGACGTTGAACGTTACGAAATCTATCGCTCACTTATCTTAACTCAGAGAACACTCCAATAATTGTTACAGTTTGTCAATGCAAATGTGTCCATAATCTGGCATATAGATAGCCACTTACATTCTGTTCGACTAACCTTCAACGTAGCTTCTTTTACATTTAAAAAGATTTGGGGGAACAGATAACTCACAGAAGCCATCCTCTAACTAAGGGATTTGAAAGTCCTATTTAAACGTCTCAACTATTTACTGTTTCCCTGCCTTGTTAGCTTAAAGTCCTCTTTGTTATTCCTGAATATCATATACGGCGTCAGTATACGTGTAGCTCAAAACATTAGATGACTTTTATCACCTCAATGGTTTGGTTTCATTTTGCTTATTTAGGCTTATAGCACGCACCAACGTCTGAATGAATATCCGCTGAGAGAGACACATGAAATTGCGTGATAGAAACTTCACAGATAAAAGCCTTTGTCCAATTTCTCTTTTTTTTTTTTTAATTGCTAAGAACCAAGGCTTCTCTATTTTTGGACGCCTTGCTAAGAACCGACAATGTAAACGCACATGTGCTCGCTCCATCAGCTTCTAGTATAACGGTCTATAAATAAACCATTAACTTGAAATATTCTCTTGAGATCGAATCTAAAACATTTTTATTTACTTTTATTTATTTACTTCATGATTAACTAACTCTGTTGTAATCTATAGCATAAATGGAAGGAACATTTTACAAACATTCTAATTAAACAGACAAAAACAACTTAGCCCAAATAACCGATTTTGCTACTTAGTTATCCAAATAAACTAGGCTTAACTTGATTACAGATTTTTTTTTTAGTTACATTACATATTTCAGCCCCCGTTGGAAAAGTCGGTATATATACAATATGTCGAGGACAATATAACAATGTAATGGTGGAACCATGCTCGTATTCATCACTTGTAACAAAAAATCATAGCATCAATACAAACATGAAACTCGCATTATGAAACAAAGCAATGGAAACGGTTTGCTTGATATCCTAAAAACCAACCTCTTTCTTTTTAATCTAATTGATGGGCACCTTTTTAATCCACAGCTCAGTTGAATTCTTGATAGCCTTTACTGGTTTGCAATGCCCACAGGATATTGAGTTAAAGACTAACTCTATAGCCCATAATGAGTACGGTCTCAGTCTGTTTGGAAAAGAAAAAGCCACACCAATGGCATTTAGTGCACTAAAATAGGGTGCGGCTAGAAATGAATGCAAACCAATTATCTGTTCGCCATTGGTACTTATTGATCTGTTGATATCAAACGAATTTTCTAGCACTAGGTCGCTTCGAACAGCATAGGTTCCTATAGATGAACGTTTATTGACGACGCCTCCACACCAATAGTTTCAAATTTAAAGGTAATTCAAAGAGATGAAAAAACAAAAGACACTAATTATTTGCCTAGTTCGACTTATTTGATGGAGTGATGGAAGCGGGGTAGAAGGTTTAGGGGTGGTGGTGCTGCGAATGCAAAGCAAACGAGGCGAATGAAACAGCGATAATGACGCGATGATCGCGATGACTAAATCTGATGATGGAGATAAATGTTGATGAAGATCATCATCATCATCATCATCATCATCATCATCATCATCATCATCATCATCATCATCATCATCATCATCATCATCATCATCATCATCATCATCATCATCATCATCATCATCATCATCATCATCATCATCATCATCATCATCATCATCATCACCACCACCACCACCATCATCACCAAGGTTGACGAACACCCATGTCAGCGTGCCGCTCTCCTTAACTATGTAGAAATAAGAACTATTGTATTGTATGATTGTTACATTCTGTTTGTTCTTTTACTACTCTGTCTTCCTGATGTTGTCTTTTTAAAGTAATTTCCAAGAATGATCGAATGCGGCAACAAGGTCACAAAGAGGGATACCCAGGACCTGGCCAGTCACATTATACTGACACTAACCCAACCAGTAGGAAAAAACGCAGCGACTAGAACGGGGCTTTAAACGCGGACCTCCTCCATCGGAGGTCGACGACCTAACCCTACCTCAATCACTCCCAACCTCCCAAAGTGCCATGCATTGTTTCCTCTGATTTTTAAACCCATACCCCTAATATAACCAATTTCCCCCTCCCTTGATTTCACTTGTTCAAACCTCTTTTTATGATCTGAAAATAAAGATCGCCGGGCTATTTCTGTACCCTGTTATATATTTCCCAGCTTAACACCAAGTACTGATTGTCATATAGTCGGTTCGCATAGTTTTTGTGTACCAGAAACCAACATTCTATGTTGATTTCATACCCATAAAATCCTTGTTCTACGTTAATGCCACTTTATAGCATTATTTTAATATTAAAACAGAGCATGGGGAATTGCATTCCTGGATAACGTTGGAACAGTCAATATGATAGAGTGGCTTCAATATTGATCGTAACTGCCTTTCCACTATTTCATATTTCATGAACAAGATACTTTTTTTGGTTTTAGGATTGCCGTAAAATTTTAAGGCACAATCTCACTAATTGATCAATTTCTTTTTCAGCGTTCATTGTTTTGATACAGCGTATAATGTTTTAGTTATTCACAGGAATAATAATTTGTTAGTCAGTTCCATTAATGTATACTGGCGATATTAAACAACATGGTCATACCATTTAGAGAATAACAGAAAATTTACAAAACTACAATTACACATATACTTAATACACGTGTATTCATTATTTATAAGGAATATGATTTTTCAATTCACCAAAGGGTACTCCTTGGAGGCCGCGCTTTGTTTAACAACTGAAATGTCAAAGTGTTTTGATGAACTAACCATCGTTAAACTAGAGTTGAATCAGAGTCATGGTATCCCCTAACTGTCTCTTTGAAGCATCACGTAAACTTATCAGATATTAGTCTTGGAGCCCGTCCACAATATAGCTTGTATCGTGTTGACGTTGGACGCTTAGCAACAACAAACAAACAATTAGCAGAGCTCATGTCTCCAAGCTGAGTTACACTACTCTTGGTGGACTCTTATTTCTTGAGTTATGTTCATTGATATATCATTTACAGACAAGATAGGCTAACCAACGCGTCGCCCATGAAACAGTCAGGAAGCTCCTGCTAGTAAAGATGAGACCCTCAAACTCAAACTCAAACTGTTGTCATGAAAAATGTTGTGCGCGGCAAGGGTATTAGCCCGTCTATGTTTTTTGGTTAATGGTTATGTTATGTTATATTCTTTACCTATTTTACGGGAAAGCTTATAATAAAACCATTTAAAACAAAGAGGCATGTCAATGTTTCTGAATTATATCGTAGGCCATCATTCTAGAGTTGTAGTCTTAATGATATAATTATCGGTATGTAAAATAAGTTATAAGATGTTAGGCCTACAAAAAAGCCTTAAATTCGGACGAAAAGAGTGACAATAAGTGCAACCGATATGCATTGTGAGTTTGTGTGATATGAGAAATTTTGGTAATACTGCATGCAATTAATTGATAAACAAGTCCTTTAACATTTTAAGGACCCCTTAGATCTAGATCGCGAATTTAAAGATATTGTTTAGTGGTAATATCAAATTGTATCTGGGATAAGGATAAAACAAACAACTCTCAGGCCATTAAAACATTGGCGACGTCAACGTTCATCGAATCTAATTCTGGAGATACAAATGGAACTTTTTACAACCATAATCAATCGTTGTGCTTAAAGCAATGTAAAACGGAAAAGACACAGTTTTTTATGGGCCTCACTTGCTCAAAGTTTGAATCACTGGTGCTCCGATAACCGTTAGTCATGAAAATCGTGCCGGAACAAACAAAGTGAAGCTTCATCGTGATATTGCCCGTCCATAAAATAAAAAGTGGAACAGTATGTGGAACAAATGTAGAGGACAAAAGATGACAATTAAACGAATGAAAGGAAAAAACAACAACAACCAAAAACCCGCTCCCTTCCGATCAAAGGAAAAAATGAACATTACATGTACATGTATATATATATACACACACACATAACTATAAGACCATATTAGATTTATATTTTAATATTAATAATCTCGTAATGATCCTATTATTTTGGGGTTAATAAATCTAGGTATGAACAATTCATTTTATTGTCACACACAAATAAACATTTTTGAAGGAAACATTGTGTATAAATTAAGTCATGAGACTTTATTTTTTAAAAAGAAGAGTTTAAAATTTTGCAAATAGAAAACATCACAAAACGAACCCTACATTTAGATAATCCACACATTTCAAAAGAGGAAAAGTTTCAAAAACGAACATGGCTTTATTGTGCATAACTATAAATCTGTCAACTAACAAACAGCAATGTAAAGAGGATATATAATGCCAGAGGTTTAAGCATAGACATAGAAACACACAGACGCAGTTTAAGCAAAAAATCCTTATAAATTGTAGGCTTCTCAACTAACTATTGTGCATATACGCATTATGCAATGAAATACATAAATGACGTTTTAGAATAAGAGATACGTTTTTCTGAACAACCGCTTTCTACAACATCTATCAAATATATCTAGTTAATGTTCCCCTTGTTCTAGCTGTGATTAAATCACAATGTAACAGCTAATTATTTAGGCTACCTCTGTGTACAATTTCTGTCGATGACGAAGCCATAAAACTATACTAACAGTTGAGGCAAGTTGAGGAAGATTTCGGGAGCATATCTATCCTATTTAGCGATTGAAATAATTATGTTCATAAATGAGTAAGCTTACATGGTTTGCATTGAAAATTTCATTACAGCCATTATTTTAATACATGTAGTGTTTATCTCTCTGCAGATCCATATAATATCAATTTTCCATGCAGACACAAGAACTGCATTCCTAAATTGTGTTGGGTATCTCATACAAAAATAATGGCAGTAAGTGAGTAACGATTCAGATTTACCAAACCACTTTTGCAATATAAGCTTACTTTAAAAAAAAAAATGAACAGACGGCACTTGCAATGTCTTATCTTTCATTACCAATGCGTCATGTTTCTCATAAAGTTGCTCCAAACATCGGAATTTAGGCCAGTTGAACAAATGTTTTAAACAAATTAATATTAAAAGATAAGAGACAAACGTCAAAAATATAACTTGGGTGTGGCTTAAAACCCCTTTGGAATTCTACTCAAAAGCTTTCCTACTCTATACTTTTTGTTAAGGTTATTTATAGGGGAATCTCTTTGGGTATATCTCACTATTAACTTCACTACATAAGACTACGCCCGTATGGGGTTAGAACTCTTAAACAGCTCCAGTTCATCATTTTTCTTCATGCTCAGCCAACGTTAGGAGGCTTTCCTCACAAGGTGCCCCATGTTGCCTCTAAACAACCGTGCGTTATCACCAACCCCAACAAAATGTAAGACTTCTAACTTACAATTCCCATGATCAATTCGTTTTTTATTTAGAAAAAATTGCCTACAAGCAATAGGGAAGTTTTAAACCATTCAAAAGAAATAATTTGTAGATCTACGATAAGCTATGAATGATCCGAATGGGATTTTTTTCTTTAAAGAATCCTACTATCTACCTTACTAATGAATATATAGTACTATTCACACGTAAAATAAAACCCAAACAAAACAATAACACAGAAAAAATAACAGCAAAACAGTCACCATGCGTATATGGTGCTTCATTTAAAAAAAAAAAATACAATACCTTAGATTTAATAATTATACTAAAAAACAACAACAACAACAAAAAACAAAAAACAATCATGTTCAAATGGTGCTATTTTTTTCAATAATACAATATCCCAGATTTATTGTACATTCTTTTCTTTTCCACAACACAATAATAATAATACATGTTATAATAATAATAATAATAATAATAATAATAATGATAATAATAA
>RQTK01000103.1:441765-475732 GCA_003991915.1 Elysia chlorotica | reverse complement strand
AGAAAGAAAGAGAGAGAGAGAGAGAGAGAGAGAGAGAGAAAGAGAGAGAGAGAGAGATAGAGAGAGAGAGGGGGAGAAAGTAGGAGGAAAGAGAGGCAGGGCATAATATGCTTTTCTTAAAATGAAACAGACAATTTTTATCATGAGTAAAATCGCATTGCAACATGTTAGTGTCCCAAAACAAACAGTTTAAAAAATTCACTGCATTCTTCTAATGTAACACCACACTTCAAATACTCTAATCAAAACCGATCGTGTCATTTTCATTATACCCCTCTCTTCCTTTATTTCCTATATTTGGCTATGAACGTACTTAAAGCATTTTCCAATGAAGGTCCATACAGGAACCAGCATATCCTCGCAAGATACCATCTCTCCATTCCATGTACAAAAGTTGAAGACTTCGTCAACTGTGTAAGACATTTGTTGTATCAATTCTTTATAGCTGGAAGAAAAGGCATCAAAGTCGAATTTGGGAATGAGATTTCACAAAAATGCAATGCCAGTTCGTTGGGAGACATGAAAGATATTCAACAAGCAAAAAATAAAATGTCATGGAATCATGTTGTAGTAGATATAGAAAAATTCCGTCTGCGCGCTTTGTGTTACTACTCTTATTTTCTGTTGTTTTTAAGAGTAGAAGAGGTTGCATCCATAAGCATTACCAAATCCTCTTCCTAGGTGAGCTAACTTGAACCTGTAGTAGGGTCCGTGTCTTCAACTACGGGCCGTAAATCTTGATGATGTCACACTGCTATTGCAGTGCTTAAAACATGAATCCATCGTCTTAAAATAGTGAAATGCATGTATGTGCATTGTCACATCATCTGTGTATGGTCCTATCCAATTTCTATAATACTCAAAACCTTGAGCATTTTAGAAGCCTCAGCTGTATAAAAATCCTATTCCATTTCTAAAATACGCCGAATCTTTAGTATTCGATCTCACTATCAGGCAAAGATGTTAAATCGGAATTGTCCACTATATTCACTAGTTGGGCCAGTGTCCGTATAATATGAACGGTCAAGACGGAAATCCCCGCCGCTTTGTCTACGTGTTCTTGTGTGGCAGCATGTAAATTTGTCAGACGTTAGTTTTGGGATCCGTCCGCTATATAGCAACGTTTCTGACGTTTGGTGTTAGGAATAAACCTATCCAACCAACCAGCTGATTAAACAACCAACCAACCAATTAGTTAACCATTCACCCCACCTTACAAATTTACTAACGAACCAAACAACTAACAAACTTTCCAACCAACCAACAAATTTACCAACCATCCAACGAAACAAGAACTATACCAAACAAACAAACAAAAATTTACCAACCAACAAACCTACCAACCTACCAACTATCACACAACAAATTTACCAACCAACCAACCAACCCACATATTTACCAACCAACCAAACAACCAACCAACCAACAAACTTACCAACCAACCAACCAACCAAACAACAAATTTGCCAACCAACCAACAAATTTATAAACCAACTAACCAACAAACAAACTTACCAACCAACCAACAAATTTACCAATCAACTAAACAACAAATTTACCAACCAACAAACACATTTACCAACCAACCAACCAACCAAACAAACAACAAATTTACCAACTAACCAACCAATCAACAAACAAACTTACCAATCAACCAACCAACCAACCAACCAACAAACTTACCAACCAGACAACCAACCAACAAAAAAACTTTCCAACAAACCAACCAACCAACCTCACAACCAACCAACCAATCAATCAACCAACAAACAAACAAACTTACCAACCAACCAGCCAAACAACAAATTTACCAACCTACCAACAAATTTACCAACCACCAAACAAACTTACCAACCAACCAACCAACCAAGATACTCACCAACCCAACAACCACCAACCAACCAATCATTCATCCATCCAACTCACCTGCGTCGCAGATAGGGCCCGTATACATCGCTGTTCTGCATTTCCTCCAATGTAGTGTTCAAAGCGTTTGGCCAAAGACCACCTTTGGCAACCCTGGACATGATTATATAAAGTAAAACTCTATTGTTCGTCTCGCCTTGAAGGGACGAACTGGCACAAGTGGTAGAGTGTTGGTTTCCCAATCGAGAAGTCAGCTGTCAGATGTTAGTTTTGCGATCCGTCCGCTACGTAGCAAAGTTTATGACGTTGGGTGTTAGGAATGACCTATCCAACAAACCAACTAACTGATTAACCAACCAAGCAACCAACTAGTTAACCATTCACCCCACCAATCAACCAATCAACCAACCAACAAACTTACCAACGAACCAACAAAACATTTACCAACCAACAAACAAACTTACAAACGAACTAACCAACAAACAAACTTAACAACCAACCTCACAATCAACCAACCAACAAACNAACACTTACCAACCAACCAACCAACCAAACAAACAACAAACCAACAAACAAACTTACCAACGAACCAACAAACTTACCAACCAACCAACCAAACAAGAAATTTACCAACCAAAAAACAAATTTACCAACCAACCAACTAACCAAATAACCAACAAACTTACCAAACAAACAACCAATCAACCAACTAACAAATTTATCAACGAACCAACCAACCAACCAACAAACTTACCAGTCAACCTCACAACCAACCAAACAATAAAATTATCAACCAAACAAACAAATTTACCAACCAACCAACCATCCAAAAAACTTACCAACCAACAAACTTACCAACCAACCTCAAAACCAACAAACAAAATTACTAACCAACCAACAAACAAACTTACCAACCAACTAACCAAACAACAAATTTACCAACCAACCAACTTACCAAACAACAAAATTACCTACCAACTAACTAACCAAATAACCAACCAAACAACAAATTTGCCAACCAACCAACCAACAAACTTACTAACCAATCAACCAACCACCAAGATACTCACCAACCAAACAACCAACCAAGATACTCACCAACCAACCAATCATCCATCCAATCCAACTCACCTGCGTCGCAGGTAGGGTCCGTACACGTCACTCTTCAGCATTTCCTCCAATGTGGTGTTCAAAGCTTTAGGCCAAAGACCACCTTTGGCAACCCTGTAAATGATTATATAAAGTAAAGAAGTCTATTGGTCTTCTTGCCTTGAAGGGGCGAACTGGCACAAGTTGTAGAGTGTTGGTTTCCCAACCGAGAAGGCAGCGGGTTGAAAACCCACGATCGGGCAAATATGTTGTACTTTTGGGACGAATTGGCTGAGTTGGTGTCAGTATAATGTGACTGGCTGAGACAGGAGTCCTGGTACTGCCACTGTATCGTGTGTTGTAGCATGTATGATTGTCAGACATTATTCATGGGACACGCCGCCGTATGAGATCTTCCTGTGAAACCTCGGAGATGTAAATCTAAGAGAGATAGAGAGAGAGAGAGAGAGAGAGAGAGAGAGAGAGAGAGAGAGAGAGAGAGAGAGAGAGAGAGAGAGAGAGAGAGAGAGCAGTCCATCTGTCCCATTTTTGACACACTCTTACACGCATCATACGAATAAAAGAAGGTTGTCTTTTATATCAGGAATTATTCAATGTTAAGCATACTATTCGTGATAAGTGTTGAAGTTGGTATAATCTCTATTTTGTCAGCATTGACGTCTATTATTACTAATTTTGACTGCGTAAGAAAGAAAAAAAGAAAATGACACAATTATCACATACAATTATAAAAGTATAAACGGGACCTCGCACTCGCACTTTTATGACTTCAAGCACAACAGCAAACTAATGATACGTTTATAATTATTACATTTACGCTATTTGCTTTTTAAATACATGTTATGATCAGTGTCTTTCTTCCTTGCTCTGTAGCTCATTAAAGCCACGATGACCATTTCCTCGGACCGACAATAAAAGTATTTCTTACCTTGTACTATAGTAATTGAAACACCATTTTATAGCAACTATACAGCCAGATATGTTGATGTCAGAATTATTCATGATGTTTCTTTCAGATTACTGATTCGATCGTATGGTTATAAGTAAATCGACATTGAAAACTTAGACCCAGGATTTATTGTAAGTTTTTAGAGTTAAAACTAAAATAAGCCTGGAGTCTAACTTTATAACTAAGTTGTACTTTTATTCCCTGTTTTGTACTTATACACGTGTTCATTCTTTTGTATACAGGTGTAATAGCTTTTCTAGCACGGTGGATTTTGTTTTAATTAGTTCACATCTTTTAAAATGTCTCTTAACCCAATTTTTCTACTCCACTTTCTTCTGAATATTTAAGGCTATATCAACAATTCACATTAATTTTTCTATTTCTATAACCTGCTGTTATAAATTTCTTTTGTTAATTTTTTTATTTCAAAGAGAAAAACATTTCTTTAACATTGAAATTTATAATCGGAAAATTGTTTAAGCTTTTTGTAAACTACCATATAAGTACATTTCATCGGCAAGTGAATTTTTATATTATTATAATTCCATTGATTATAGTTATGCTTGGTTTTATCTAAACTATACCGAAATATATGAGTAACAGCCTCTGGATTTTCGACTTTGTTCGCATCAGCCAGGTTTAAGTTGCAGATTGTGACAGTCGGAAAAGTCAAGGTGTCCATTCTCTTCAGAATCTGCTGTGCCTGTATAGGATAACTGGTGATGGGAATATATATATATATATATTTGTTTTGTTTTTACGATAAGAAGAGTTACGATAAGAGAAGATGCGAAAAGATAAAATACCATTAGATAAGTTACGATAAGCTAAGCTAAGCTAAGTTAAGTTCAACTAAGATATGATAGGATAAGAGAAGAGAAGAGAAGATAACACACCATAAGATACGATAAAATTTAACGGTTTTAGACGGGTTTTTTTTTTACCTTGCGATCCAATAAATGTTTTCGAAATCACAATAGCTAACTGTTGTTAATAATCTCCCCCACCTCCCCCTTCATTTCTATAGTCATCTCTGTGTGTATGTATCTCACAGTAGCTGTTCGTAAAGAGAAATAATAGTTATTGCTTGCTTTCAAACAAAATGTATCAACCATTACCTTTTTATGCACACCTAAGGTCAATATCTACCTCTTGTTCCTTTGTGATGTCAATTATATACATGTATTTATTTTACCGTCTTGACAAATATGGCCATGCACAAGTCACACGCGTAATGTATTAAAAAATATTTTTATAATCCCATAAGTAAAACAATCGTAACTTTAAACAATAATGCACTTAAACAAATCATATTGAAGATGAAATTAGCATACTGGATCTCCCCAAGGCATTCATCTAATAAAAAACACAACTTTAAATCCGTTTTAAAATCCTCAACATGAAAACATCTTTACTTGTAATAATCGATGCTGCAAGTCACCAACTGGTAGCCTAAGAAGGTGAGAGCTGATAAGAAGGCTATAAACCACGCCAGTCTGGGAAAGAAGAATACATAGAGAAAATTTTCAATGACAATAATTATGAATCTGTTTTTTCTTTCTCTTTATTTTTCTTCTTTTTTGCGTTTGTTAAATAAAATACTCCCCTTTTGGTATTCCTGCCATTTTTCCTCTTGGTTTTCATTTTCTTTTGTTTTAGTTGGCTTTGTGTTTTTGTTACTGGAGTGGTTGTTTTAATTGTTTTCTCTTTGAAAACTAATTTCAGTTGACGAAATGAAATACCTTATGGAAGACTTGAAAATACATAATTAGGATAAATTGTTCCCAACTATATGGATTTTTTTTTTCTTGTCAATTTTGCATTTGAATTTATTTTCCTGAATCTTGATTCTTTTCTTATACTTTTATTACTACTGCAGTCGTTGTTATCCTTTTGTAGTTGGTGTGATTGGTATTGCTTTTTCTTCTTCCTTTACACAAATGTATCGTGCAGATCTATAAATTGAAAAGTAAGTCCATGTAACTATAATAGTCCTATACACAACTTGCCATGAACTAGATTACACAGTTTTAAGCCAAAAACATAATAAAAGCGCATTTTCACACAGGTCTGAAAAAAAATCGAAATAAGAATGTATATAATTGCCTTTTACCGTACAGGAAAAAATAAATTCGCAACGCACACAATGAGAAGAAGTCCCGTTGCTAACAATGATCAATCTCGCAGATAGACACTCACCCACCGTAAGAAGCCTTGAATGTCTACCGAACAAGTTAACAAAAAATAATGTTGAAATAACCTACATTCAAAAAATCCTTAAAAATTGTAAATAGTTTCTTTCGTTTTTCTAAAAACTACCGATTTCAAGATAAATAATTTATGATAAAATAATGGCATTTTGGTATGTTTCCTTATTTACTTAAAATTTAAACGAGTAAAATTTCTTACAAAAAGAAAACCTGCTTGTGAAAACCATAACATGCAATACAATATTACTTATTTCTAAAGAGTTTCTTTCTTTTTTCCAATATAAATTTACTGATTTCAAGATTGACCATTACGTTAGCAATATGACGTTTTGTCATGTTCCAGGTGTAACACGCCATAATGACTCACCCGCTATCCATCTGACCGCCCCCAAAGAGACTCCGCTAAATTCATTCTTGTTTTCTTTTTTTTATTTAGCCTGTAGTTTTTTTGTTACATAATCAAAACCATTTCAAGCCCACCCTCCATTATAGTTTATTATTTGCTGTATAGCTCTCAGACATCTTCATGTTTCCAAATCGTTAGCAATTTTTGTGGATCATACCTCAGAAGCGCGTAGCAAATCAGCTGTTTACAGGTTTCCAATGTGTTGGATGGCTTGGATCTAGATCGCATCCCTCAACAAAAAAGTCGTTTTCGCGTACCGGGTACACACAGTGTTTGTGGCGGCCGCCAAAGAGACACTACAGTGGAGTCTTTGTGCTAGCGGGTGATTCATTATGGCGTGGTACACCAGTCCAAAGTATAGGCCCTACTGGATTATTCTACAGTCTTTGAATAGCCTAAGCCACTCACCGCCTTAACCTGGATCTTCTTTCCGAGACGGCATTCTTGAGACCGTGCGCGGAGATCGACTGGGCGAACTCCTTGATGTCCTGACTGCCCTTCTTGCCAACTCGCACAGCACCACCAGAGACCTGGGGATCCTCTTCAAACGCGTCTGGCACCTGGTCCATCCAGGCCTCTTTAGAGACTGTCCTCCTTGGCATGTTGATCTTCATCTGGTTACTGAGCCGTAAAACTCAGGTTTAGTTGAGTTTAATCTTTTCCCATCACGCCGCACACCTGTTGTAATGCATACAATAATGATTTTGTGTTTATTTATCTGCACACCTTCTATTTTCAAATAACGCAAATCAAAACTTTTACCTTTTATACTTTTTTAATATTCCTCATAAAAGAGCGCACTCAAAAAAATGTCCAAAAATCATGCGATGTGATAAGATTAAGCCTCTTGATTTCCTGTGGAACATAGGGCGGCAATAAAACTGAGGCCTTAACTATAATAAACTGTAATAAAAGATTATGGTTTTGGGTCAGAAGTTTAAGAAGAATGTTATGGCAAAAATCCGCTCTCTCACTATTTTTTTTTCTTATAATTATTTTGTTGTTACTCCACAAGACAACGGTCAACTGTTTTTGGGTTTTAAACATCTTACTCATCCTAAACGAGCAAATTGGAGAAAACACGTTGCTGCTGATAAGTTTGAGGACATTTTATTCTCCACAAAAGAAAAAAACATTATTAATGAACCTGGACCGTTGCGGCTATATTTTCTCTTTGAAGTTTATACATGTACTAAAGACTTGTGAATGCACACACACACGCGCACACACAGAGAAATATAAATATGGTGTAAAGTTACCCCAACTGGGACGGTGAGAGCCCAGTTTGTAACGTTCTTAATTGGCAAGCAGAGCATTATTGGTTCAAATCTCAGCTACTTCCTTTTATAGAACTCACCTGTAAACCGAGGGGACGTAAAACGTATCAAAATATAGTTCTTAAATCTGTTTATCAAACTACGGACTTGCAATTATAGGCATCAAGCAGATTGGAACTGATTTGCGGTCGACAGCGGGAGATGTAATCAAGACGTGCGTTCTAACCATACGGCCGCCAATGACGCTCTTTACATTTTAATGTGAACAAGATACAAGATTAAACCTTAATAGGAAAAATTTCGAAGAAAAACAAAATCAATCAAACCGCTATGACACAGAAAATATGTTACTTTAAAATGTTAATAATTGGCAACTTACCATGTAGAGCTGTGTTAGCTTAAAATGTGTATGTATTAAACTGTATGGAAAGTTTTCATTTCTTCATTGTATAGGCTTACATTGTTATTCTTTGCAGCTTTAAAACACCACAGACACCCATACATCAAAATTCTAAGTTTAAAGTAAACAAACCGAGTATGTAAATAAATGCGCTTAGTTCTCTCTCTCTCTCTCTCTCTCTCTCTCTCTCTCTCTCTCTCTCTCTCTCTCTCTCTTTCTTACAGCACAATAACAGTTGCTATGGAAAATCACATCTCACCCTTAAGCGTACAAACACCGCATTACAAAAGATGGGATAGAGTCACGTTTCACCTGCAGGCACATCGGAAAAACTGGCGAATCCGGATCATTCGATTGGCTTTTTGTTGATACACTAGGCCTATGCAACTATACAACAGAGTGAATTGTGGGGTGCGCTATATGTTTTCCATCTGAGTTCCTGCAGAGTATTGATGGATGCCTGCGGCTAACAAGGCGCGGAACAACGAAACGCATTATTCGGTTGTGAGTGTAGATGTTTGTATAGAGAATATAGTCGTAGATCCGATCTTCTGTCCAAATATGGCGGATGGCAACCAAAATAACAATGCGTGACGTCACACTGGAAGGGTCTATTGGGAATTGTCATGTTGACTACACTTTTTGTTTACATAATCTCTCCCTCTGTCATTATCCATCACATTGACTGATGCTGGTTTAATGCTATTTAATGAACCGTAAAACGTGACGTTGGAATCTTGTGCCATTAAAAAAGTTTCCTAAATTTTAATCGTAATTTAAGTCCCCTAAAAGCTTTCTATAAACATGTCGCTTATTGTTTGGTTTGGTTTTGTTTTTGTTTTTTTACTATAAATTAAATGTTTTACATCAAAATTTTACCATCATTCATTCATTCTTGGTAGGAAAAGATAATAAAGGCAAGTAAAATCTGCACAACATTAGATGATTTAAATCTATACATCAATATGCAAAGTGCATAAAACATTAAAATATGAAATTAACCAAATCCAACCGGTATCGCCTAAAGATAACTAACATGAAGAAGTTACCTTCTTTTTAACTAATGCTTTAAAAAGTGCACTGAAATACCTAGACCCTATCCATTTTCATTACCTGTATGTATTTGTTACTGAACTAATGAAGGGTCTTAATAGCTACAACCTCTGTGTCAGAAGGCACTAAGGTATCCCAAGAGAGCCATTTGGAGCTCTGCCAGTCGAGCGCAGTGTGCTGTACAAATACTCAAATTCACGATTTCTTTTGTTTCTCTAGGCTTAGTTTAAATGAGAGAAGTTGAAACAAACATTGAAACACGATTCTACCACGAGATACGTTAGTGACAAAGATTGAAACTTGATTCTACCATGAGATACGTTAGTGACAAACATTGAAATTCTATTCTACCATGAGACACGTTAGTTACAAATATTGAAACTTGATTCCAATAGAGAGTCTTTAGTCTCTGATAGTACCATGAATGTTAAGAGCGATTTGCGCAATAATTATGTCTGTGGTAACTATGCTTCAGTCAGCCAAGGAGATCGGGTGAAAAAAAAAAGTTTACATTATTTTAATTGTGAAACGATGTTTCATGACAATAATTCTCACAACGATAGCTACGAGAAAGAGGTCAACTGTCTACAGTGTTGTCAGGCTTCAAATTTACTCGATCCTGTGCAAATAAAAGCAACTGTTGTGGTCAAAACGTCAACTTTCAGGCCATAATAAACGTTAATGCAGTCTGCTAAATGGTGTGAATTGCAAACGCCATTTAAGATTACCAACCTGCGACCAATGAAAATTGTTAGATTGAGTTACTTGCTTTGAAAACAAGTATCGGAATTCCGGCAATAGACACAGACATTAGCAACAAAAGATGAGAAAATTTTAGGAGATTCGAGGGAATAAAAGAAGACCGAATATTTTCTAACCACTGCCAAACTAACAGCTGAGACTAAAGCAGTTACATACGTAATTGTATGTCTTGTTTCATTGAAAAAATGTTGATGAGTTCGGAATTATATTTTCAAAGAAATATTTCCGTGGCCACGCTCACCTGATAAAGGAAAAATATTAATAGTAACAAAACACTTAGAGACGGAGATAATAATTCTGATAATAAAGGGATTGCTCTGAGATTATCTTAAAGCCTAATATTACTGGACAAAATAATTTTTATCAAAGGAAATTACAAGTAATTAAAAAAAATAGTAATATAGAAGAAAAAAAAACACATAAAGGTTTAAGTTAAAAAAATTAAGGCATCTTCACAAAGAGATTTTTATTTTAAGAAATATATTAAAATTTTCAGATTTTATGGTAGGAAGATACTAGAAATGTGGGTATCGTAAGTACGTGTTTTTTGCTCATGTCACACCAGGGGTATCATTCAACAACAAAAAAAAAAACAAAAAAAAACAAAACAAAAAAAAAACCAGAAAAAGTATATATAAAAAACAACAATAATGTTCAAATAGTGCTAATTTTTTTCAATAATACAATATCCCAGATTTATTGTACTATCTTTTATTTTCCACAACAACAATAATAATAATAAAAATATACAACAACAACAACAACAACAACAGCCACAACAACAACAACAACAACAACAACAACAACAACAACAACAACAACAACAACAACAACAACAACAGCCACAACAAACAACAACAACAACAACAACAGCAACTACAATTAGAGGCGCTTTGATTAGAGGCTCTGAAGTGTTAATCTTTAAAATTGTTTCCACGTACAAGGTATCATTGCAAATTTTTCGCATATCAATCTTGTTAAGTTATAGTTTTGATTACCCACATCGCTTATTTTGATCATGTTACAATTTTATACATATTATCCTGCTACTTTTCAAATCATGTTAAAGAGGGAACCCAAAATAATAACTTTTATTCGTTTATACATATTGCACTTTTACCTCGTTAATGTATACGCTAGGCGAGTTTAACAATTTGGAACACCCCAGCAAGCAAAATGTAGCCTTTCTTGAACTTATTATTTGATGAACGCAAGATGGTTAGTTGGCCGGTTGTTTCTTGGGGTCCATCTTCAACAACTTAGCTATACCGCGGATCAGTCCCAATACCAACTTCTGACAGTTTTAGGTGCTGTCACACAAAAACACTTTTGTCTCAGGCTCCGCCGCTGAAAACTAGTAGAAATTAAATATTTTGACCAAAGTGGGATCGAACCATAGAGCTGCCGAATAGAAACTCGGCGCTCTGTCACTCAAACTAATTCGCCCCCTCTTTCCCCCTATCAACACAAATACAAAAAGTCCCGTTTTAAATTTGCGTCTTGCAGGCTTTGGTCATAGAACGTTTGGATAATTACAAATTGGGAATAATTATGGTAATGAAACTCTGGTTTGGACTGTTTAGAGTTAAAGAAAAGGAGCACAACTTGAAAAGGGGGCGGGCGGGAGTAGGGGTGAGGGACATTTGCGATTATATTTTGGCTGTTGATGTTGGACTTTCAGAAACCAAGCAATGACACCAAACCAAACTAAAACTCACTTCATTTCAAATTGTAAGAAACTCTGATGGTATCTATGCATTACATTGTGGGCCTAGATGCTTATTTTAGAAAAGAAATTTCACATTAGATGTTAGTTTTACATCCACCCTTTACTGGAAAAAAATGTAAAAGAAGTAGCGGTAGGTAAAGAAGAACCTATTTAGATGGTCTAAACAGATGGGCAACCAATAAAGACAGGAGCAGTTTAGACTTTTTAAAGATGTCTTGAGTGGCGTACCATGATCACCTGTGTCTGCTCTAGACCCAGCAGGCCTACTTGATGAATGAATGAATGAGTTTTATCTGGTTTTCGTAATTCGTATTCATTAAGATGCAAGATGCATACATGCCCATGTCGCAAATGTTCAAACGATACAATCATATGACAACAGTTTACTAACGCCTACACTATATGCTCATCATCTTGTGCCTTTTTGAACCGGTCTGTTCTTTCAATGTCAATTATCTTGCTTTGGAGTTCGTTCTAGTTCGAGATAGTTCTTCTAAGATATGCAGAAACTAAGGAGCCTCTTTATTCTCGAAGACCGTGGCAATATCGTTTAACTTCGAGAGTAAGTAAATAAGCGATTTTATTTTTTAACGTCCAACCTCAGTGAAAAAGCTATTATCGAGGAATAGTCCCAAGACTATTGTATGAACATTCTACATAATGTCACATAGAGAGCGTGCAGGGATAATAGAAATGTAGTCTCAGCCAGTCACATTGCACCTACCTAACCAGTTAGAGGGTTTCGGATGGCTAACCTCCCAATTGGGGTACATACTCTCTAATACTTGAGCCAGTTTACCTCCCTCAGCAAATAATTATAAAGTAATAAAATGTCCCAACTAATGTAGCCTACTTTTTACCTACCATGCTGCACCCTAGCACTTGGTTTATTAGGAAATTTTATGGCCTGCACTCTATCGTTGAAGAAATAATGTATTTTTATGGTCGTATTAAAAGATCCCAACACGCGATTTAAAAATTTGTTTCTTAAACTTTTTGTTCATTGTATTATCAATTACAAGTCCAGTTGTTCAACTGTAGGCCCCATACTTGAGACATTATTAAGGTACCGGTATATTATAATTTATGTACAGAAATAAGAAAAACAGCAATATCATCGTCATTATCATCATTTTGAACAAGAATCAGAACATCAACAGCAACAACAACAAAAACAATGACAAATAAAAGCAGCAGCAACAATAGAGATCACGCATAAAATAACTGTCTTAAAACTGGGAAAACACGTTTTTTTTTGTTTTTTGCTTTTCTAATTCCTTTTTTTCCGGTACAGTACAAATAATGTAAATTAAAAACAAAAATTATTAGTACGGGTGGGGTTCGAACCCACGAGGAGATAACTCCATTGGATCTTAAGTCCAACGCCTTAACCACTCGGCCACCGTACTGGATGATTCTAAAAGGCTTCTAACAAAATACATTCCTAATTTTCACATACATGTTTTTTGTGTGCTTTTTCTTTTTGATATTTTAACTTTATTTTATTATATTTGAAACCTATATCATAGCTAAGATAAGCCTGTTCTGTGTTTGATACAGTTTCTGCTGTGCACTAAATTTAGATTGGGAATCATAGCCATATTACGACATTAAAATTTGGAAACGGAAGCCCGTCTTATTTACCGTAAACAATGATTGTTGCCAAAATGGCGGATGCATAGTAACCAGGAAAATAGAAGTTTTGTATACGGAGAGATAAAAGACATCTTTTGTTTTTACCTTACGTTTATCGATTCTTTAGCTGATACCGTTTTATTACAGTCCATTTTATTTCGTTTATCGGTGAGTTTATCTGTTGATATTTGTCTTCTCTAGATTAGAACACAATTTCAATATTAATCAGATCTAATCATAGCGAGTATGAACCAAGATCTAAATCTTGCCATTATTTTGGTTAGATCTAGATCTAGAATCCAAATCTAGATCTATATAAATGGCCTAAAATTGTGTTACTGTTAATGTGACTGCATCGTGTTGGATAGTACAGTATATGTCGATGTTTGTCTTCAAACTGTTTGACGATGGGGTCCTTAGAAGCTTCGGCTTCCATGCATAGTACCTGGTTTAGCTCTACATAGCATCAATCTCATAGCCATATTACGACATTAAAATTTGGAAACGGAAGCCCGTCTTATTTACCGTAAACAATGATTGTTGCCAAAATGGCGGATGCATAGTAACCAGGAAAATAGTTTTGTATACGGAGAGATAAAAGAGATCTTTTTTGTTTTTACCTTACATTTATCGATTCTTTAGCTGATACCGTTTTATTACGGTGAATTTTATTTCGTTTAACTGTGAGTTTATCTGTCAATATTTGTCTTCTCTAGATTAGAACAAAATTCCAATAATAATCAGATCTAGAATCTAGATCTAGCCTAATCATAGCGAGTATGAACCTAGACCTTATTTTAATTAGATCTAGAATCCAGATCTATGTATGGCCTGAAATTGTTTTACTGTTAATGTGATTGCATACTGTTTGATAGTACAATATATGTCGATGTTTGTCTTCAAACTGTTTGACCATGGGGTCCTTAGAAACGTCGGCTTCCATGCATAGATCTAGTACCTCTTGATAGCTCCATATGTAGGCCTAGAAGGCTGGCCACACTTGCAACTTATTTATACAAACAAATGAATTGGTTTAGATCTACATAGCATCACTCATGGGTTCAGAATTATTAATCTATTAAATTTTGAAAGTCTAGATAAGTGATTTTTTCGCTTTTGAAACCTATCATTGAGTTTAAATACATCCCCTTAATAAATTATATTGTATTAGATCTAGAGGCTTGAATAGATTATGAAAATGTGTCAGACTCAAAGAAACTTGTACCAAAAAACTGTAAGAGTGCCGAAGTCTGGATTTGTGAGCAGAGGGTGCAATATTCAGCTAAAGCCAGATGAGTCTATTTGTCTTAAGCATTAAGAAAGCTATTTAAAGTTAGTGTTTAGTCAGTACAATGGTGCCAGATAGCTGAACTGATGAGCTGCAGTTTTGGCCTGGACCCTTAACTGCTGCATCCTCTTTTCTGTTTTGGAAAACCTTCAACCTGACTGCCCAATTCCTAAACCCATGAGCAAAGGAAAGCCTGTTCCGGAAAGGTTATAAAAAAAATACAAAAGAAACAGGATTGTGAAATCAACAAACCTAACTAAAAATGTATGTATTTATAATTTAAGTAAGAAAAATTATCAACAATATCACTGCAGCACTTAGAAGATCAGATCACACCTCTGCCACACCCTCATTGCTTATGATCAGTCATAAATGTCGGTTCCAGTCTGCAGGTTTAATGTTCTAATTACGATGACCAGTGGGATTAAGTTACATCAGTTTGTTCTTAATGGATTGTGATCATTGTTTTTTGTTTGTATTTATATTCTTTAGGTAGTAAATCTGAAACAGAATGGGGAATTGTGTGTCTTTACTTAAAAGGAAAAAGGAGCCAAACAAGTAAGTGACTTCACATCTTAATTTCAATTATATTTTTATCTTAATGTAAAAGAATAATGTGTGAAGTAAGAGTTCATCATTTCTTTTTTCATATTGTACCCACATCCTTTAGCTGCCATGTTATATTGGATTGCATTTATTGAAATTCATCATCATTATCAAAACTATGTAATTTATTTTTTGTTTTATTCTTCTGTTTTAATAAATTGGAGAAAGTTGTCGCTTGAAACTCAGTGTGTTGGTAATGTATTTGCTTGATTTTGTTTTAATTTTTATTGGCTAGTTTTACTCCTACATAACTCTCTGAGAGATATTTTTGCTGCCCTTTATTTTTGATTCTTTGTTTTTTTAAATCTTAAATATATAGAAGGACATTGATTTTAGTTCCAGCCAATAACAATGCTGTGAGTAGGCCTATAGTTGGATGAGGGTTTGTCAAATATTTAGTTTGTGTACCTTTTTTTTCCTAATATTATTATTTTAACCAATGATTTTGAGATATAATCTTTTTATCTTTATATCTTTCAACAGGCCTATTACATTAGCAATTATTGGCCTTGATGATGCAGGCAAAACAACTATATGTTCTGTCCTGTCAGGAGGTAAACCATATCTTACTTTATATATATATATATATATATATCATATTTTTTTCAGTTGCGTTTAAAACAATATTCATTTTTTTGTTTTGTTTTACTGAACTTAATGTTGAAATCTATTCAAATATTCTTTGATGTCTTGCACAGACCATAAAAAAATTCATGTTGAGAATAACACATTTCTAATTTTGGGTAATTAAGAGTTCGGCGATAAAACTATTTATTTATTTGTTTGAAAAGATGCTCAAGGTAATAAAATGATTTCTACTTATACACAAACAAAACAAAAAGAATTAAATAAAAGTACATGGTATCAACTTCAAGGCTCAAACACAGATTCATGTTTTAGTTTGAAAACCATTATGGACATGTCTCAACATCATCCAATTCAATTTATAAACCTTTTAGATCCAGGGTATTTAATTTGTATGTGTAGGAAGATTAGAGTAACCATTGCAACCTCAGTATACTCTGTTTTCTTTAGGATTTTAACTTTTCATTCCGCTCTGGCAAACTAGGGCTTGAAACTACCTCATGCTGGACTGTAATGTTATGACATGTATTATGATGTATGTCACTATGTCATATATTGTTTTTTTAAATGACATTTTAATGTGTAAAAAGCGCCATGAGCTGAGTTTATTGATATGACGCTCTATAAATAAACTGTATTATTATTATTATTATTATTATTATTATTATTATTATTATTATTATTATTATTATTATTATTATTATTATTATTATTATTATTATTATTATTAAATATAATCAACAAATGCCTTAATCACAATAGCATGAACAATTGTGTTCTTACTGAAGAGGTGTTCAAACTGCATATCAGAATATTTGTTATCAATTACTTAATCTTTTTTTGTGTGTAATTAACAGTCATAAGTAATTTAATAAATTGAATTGCTCACTTTATTGTTTCTCGAAAATTAAAAAAAAATGTTTTACCCTCCCATATTTTGTGCACTCATCACTATGGGAAACATAAACATCAACATCTATGTATATGAAAAAAAAGATGCAAGAGACATTTTTAAGTTGTTAAAATTCTATCTCTTTCATTTCATCAGATATTTGTAAAGTTTACTATCCAGTATCCAAAGACTTAATTGTTGTTGTTTTTTTTTTAATTTATTTTCTCTGAGCAGAGCAGCCTGATCCTGACATAGCACCTACAATTGGCTTCAGAAATTCTAAGTTCTCGAGGTGCAACTTTGATGTGACCCTCTTTGATGTTGGTGGAGGGAAAAATATCCGACCTATCTGGAAGAACTACTATGGAGAAGTTTTTGCCATTATTTACGTCATTGACTCCAGTAGCCCAGCCAGGCTCTCTGAAGCCAGAGATGTTTTTAGAGAAAGCCTGGAGCATCCTCAGCTATCTGGAAAGCCGGTGCTTCTGTAAGTTTTTGTTTTTTGCTTGGTTTAATATTTGTTTGTTTATCTTGAATTTTATTGTAGACCTAATGGTTGTTAGTAAAAAAGCAATTAACTTCAGTTTGATGTGTTTTTAATTTGAAGAGCTACTCTATTTCATTCCCAGATTAATTATTATGTAACCAAAAGCATGTTCCTGTATGAATGCTTGTGTTAATTTTGTAAATTGTATTTTTCTATGTCATTTTTTTTTTCTTGATTTAGATTTTAAGCTGCTTGAGCTGAGGTTTTTGGAGATGGAGCAGTATAATGTATAAAATATCTGTGTTATTTTTTTTCTAGTATATTCAGTTACAATTTATATGCTTGATATACATTGAAGTTGCTTCACATTCTATAACATCTTAAAGCATATTGATCCAGTAAAATATGGCGTCATATCACTGCAAGATATGTGCATAGATCTATGAAAAAGGAATGTAATAAGTATTTTTGAATTCCTTAAGAAGACAACTGAAGCTTCTGCTTTTCACCCTTACCCCCCACCCCCACCCCAAACTTTTACTCGCTCCTAATGAAGGAGGAAATAATCCAGCTTCTCAAGAGGGTACCTACATCCTTATGCCACCTCCTTTTCTTTTATTCAACTCTTTCTGCTAGGGTGCATTTTTATATGTATCGAAAGAAGTCAAGTTTAACCATGAAACCAACTTTTAAATGTGTATTTTTCCATGTTTATTCCAAGTACTAAAGCTTTAAGTGAAGTTTTAAACAATAGTCTTGTGTTGCATTCATAACTGTGGTTTCCTGTCATTTTCTTACTTTTATTATTTATTCAGAGGGGGGAAGGGGGGAGGATGAAATGTATTTAATAATCTACTTTATGTGTGATCTTTTACTATATATACTCCCTACTATCTCTGTAATGTTCAGCCTGGCCAATAAAGTTGATAAAGATAATCACATGACAGAGTCTGATATTACTCATGGCCTGCGTCTAGAGGAGACAGTCAATTTTAATAACTGCCCATCAAAACTGGTGAGTATGGTTACTTTAACAAAAATTAAGTTTTGTAACATCTAAAGAAGAGGAAATAAAAAAAAAAACATGTAGGAATAATAAGAATGTTTTTACGTCCAAGACATTTTTAGTCTAACCCTGTCTGAAACATTTATTTTAAGTCAGCTTTAGCTATTAAAGAGAAATGGATTGACAAACAGCTCCTTCTTTATCCTTATCCTTGATTCAACTGACTTAAGGGAAATGTTTGGTATACACCATTGTTGTTGTTTTTGTTTTTTTATTATCAGCTTCCTTCCTTTTTTAGTATTATATTATTTTTTTTGTTTTCTGACTTTTTTGTCCTTACCTCAAATTAAAAATCCAGTTTCTGATTCAAAGATTATATTATAGATGGTGTTATTATATCAGTGCTTAATATTGTCCTTTTCAGGTATTGGTTTCAGCTCTGCAAGGAACTGGGAACAAGATGGACCAGGGTATTTCAGATGGCTTGGATTGGCTCATGGAAAAAATACAAACTTTGATGCCCACCCTAGAACCTAGAGTGGAGGAGGATATGAGGAGGGAAAAAGAAGCTAGGGACAAAGAGAGGGAAGAAAGGAGAGCGCGTGTCAAGAAGCAGAGAGAAGAGAGGTAAGCTGTCAATGAAGCTTGAAACACTGGAGAGAATAAGCACATTCTATGATTTTGTCTGCAAAGAAATGGATATTAAAAAATAAGAAAAAAACTTGGTTTAGAAAAAAAATTTCTGTTTACAATTGATGTGTGGCAGGAAAAATGGATACATCAACATCATCGATGTACTGCAATAATACTGTTCAGTATGAATATTATGTACATTTTACAAATATCTAACCGTCTGTTCAAGAACTGAAAAAAAAGGAGATTTTCATGAGAAAAAGAGTTGTGGGGGTGGAAACCGATTATGAATGATCTTTTTAAATTACTCAACATCTAGAGCTGAAATATCTTATTTTGTAAGCTTTTTTAATTTTTTTTTTTTTTTGCTTTTTTTTTTTTTTTGGCCAACTTGCAGCTCTTCTATCCTACAGAGGCCTCTTGAATTAAGGTGTATTGAAAATTCATACAATGCAATGTTTCCATTGTATTCTGTTTTTCTGGAGGGGAAACATTGTGAAACAAATTTAAAAAAATAAACTTTTACAAAATCACGCAGTGACTGCTCAAAGAATTTATTACCATAATTCCATCCACAATCATGCACATCAGACTTCAAAATTTCTGAAAAAGCTGTATGTTATGAGTTGTTGCAAATGTTTTACTGTCGTTTTTGTTAACCAGCAGCCAGCCATATTCACTGTATAAAAAAAAAAAACTTTTTTCAAATGGTGTTATTTCATTCTTTTCTTTGTTCCAAATTATCGAAAACAAAACTGAAATCCATTAGTTTTTACTTTAAAAAAACAACAACTCAAGGGTGATTTGCTTTACCACATCTCTGGTCCTGTTTCTACATAAAAATACCCTCAAATGTATCCTTACTATTTATCAGAGAGAAAGCTGAGCAGCTTGAGAGAGCCAAACTTGGCATTGAAAAAAGACCAGATAGTGATGAAGATGACATTGTTGATGGTGACCCTTTCAAAGCCTTGGATATAAATGAGTTGAAGAAAAAGGTAAATCATATAATACTCAGACAGCCAATTTGTTGATTTTTTTAATTTCATTTTAAATTATCTAGGACATAAGGAGTAAAAATAACTTTACTTGTGACTAAATTATGAGATATTGAGAGATTAGAAGAATCATTTTGAATATAAGGGCACCACCGTGCAACATTTTTATCTTTATTGTAATCTCTCTTTTTTCCTTCTCGTCTTGCATTGATGAATTTTTAAATATGAATAGGAGCAGCGGTTGAAAGCTGAGAAAAAGCTGAAGCAACAGAGGCTGAAAGAGCTGGGCTATGAAGATGGGGTCCGCAGGAGCACAGAGTTAGACTCGGAGGGCTACCATGGACGGAGGGGACTAAAGAACCACCTCTCTGACGACGATGGTCCGACTGGTCTGAGGATGGATGAGATTGAGACAAAAGGGTCAGCCATGGCCATGTTTGGTCGGAATAACCGCGCCTCAATGCTGCCGCCTTTAGAACCCTTAGGCTCTGCTGCTTTGGAAGGCAAGTTTTTTTGCACTATTTGGCGGAATTTTTTTTAAGTTTAAAAGGTAAAAGCTTTGATATTAATTGTTCAGAAATGGAAGGTGTGCAGATTAATAATACAAAGGGGTGCAAGCACAAGTGCATATCAGCGTTATTGGAAAAAGATTGTTCCTCGAATATTTTTTTTATAAAAATGTTCAATGTAAGCAATTTTTTTCCATGGGATTGAATGAATCCATCCCATATATAAGTTACTGGTCTAACTCTGAAGGTTTTACTCTGAAACCAAAAAAAATGCACAGTCCATTTCGTCATTTTAAAGTCTTTGGGTAAAAATAACCCTTGAATAAGTCAAACTTTGAAGCAGTTTTTTTAATACAAAAGGAGTAGGGTGTTGCAATCTTTTATGTTTCAAAATTAGCGGAAAAGTAAATTTGGTTTTAATGAGAGTTAATTACCTCATGAAAAGTCAAGAAAATATAATGGAATAAGGGCATGGTGTCTAAGAGTTCAGCCTCAAAAATGATTAAAATATCCATTCTTTTTTTACAAACTGGCTTTAAATGAATATTTTAACCTCAACCTTGAATTTAATTTTTTTTTGTTGTTTCCTTAATATCTGATCAGGATCCGAGAAAAAGCGCCAGAAGAAGAAGAAGCGACTCACGGACTATCACCTTCAGGACAGCCCAGACAACACCGAACGCTCAAATGTGAGGGATAAACTGGATCTGGCCATCCCTCGTAATCTTGGAAGAGATCCCGATGCACATGACCTGACACCACGCAACGCCAAGCCCAGGAGTCCAAAGGGTCTCATTCAAGCAGGGAGACCTGGCAGAGATCAGGACGAGTACAACAGAGATGCAGGTCTGTTCCAGAGAAACACAGGAACCTCACACCACATTCACCTAGTGGGTGGAATCGATGACGACAGTGATGATGGTGTAAGAAAGTCAGTTGGACGGTCGTCGTATGATAGCCTGAAAACCAAGGCAGCACATGGTGATTATGATAGCCGCATGTCCAGGGATATATATGGAGCTAAAAAGAAAGCTGGTTTAGAAAAGTACCCTAGAGAGTCACATGGAGATGCCTTGATGTATCGTAACTCTCTGACTAAGATTTCTCCACCAAACCTGCGACCATTTGAGGAGGAGGATGAAGGCATAGAGCAAGATGACTCGGACAATAATAAGAGGAACAGCAACAACATCAGTGATGACGATGATGATGCTGCGGAACTGGAGAGATTCCGTGCCAGTCGGAGAGCGCATAAACTTGGAAGTGCACGTGTGCGGCGTGAGGCACTGGGCATGCAAGATCGACAGAAGGAAGAACATGAAGACAGGTATTATAATGCTTCTAGAGGTACTAAGGGAAACAATAAAAGCTATTCTGGGCGTAAAAACCGGGACGATAGTGATGATGATGCTGAAGAGGAATATGGCACTTACAATCCCCTCAAGGACACTTTGCGTTTCTCTTATGACGATACTAGGGACTTGACTCAAGAGATGGAAAAGCTCCGACGCCGGCAGGATAACTCAGGGTACAAAGGGATGAACGGGCACAGCGGTCAAGAGAACAAAGGATACCATGCTTCTCCCACCAAGGCCAGGTCTAGACTGAGAGGAGGCGGTGAGGATTATGAGGAGGAGGATGATTACAACAATAGCAGAGGAAACAGGGCCATCAACTCCCGCAGTGTGCACTCTCCAGATGAATACGAGGGTGAGTTTCAACATGGAATACTGTATAGGAGAAGTTTAAACGATGTGAGAATAATATGTGAATTGGTTTATTTTAAGATCAAAGCTAAACCACTAAAAAGATATTGTCACCTCATTTGTATAAGGTTCCATTTCATTTCTAAAATACTGAGTATTTAGAGTATTAGAGAAATGATAAAAGGCATTTTGCAACTAAAGTGACAATAATATCAAATCATTTACATACTCTATCAGTACCACAAAAAGGTTTTGAGACCCTTTTTCCTTTTCTAAACTTAAACTAACTTTGTACATTATCAATTTCATCTACAATATAGCCTATATTGGATGTGAAACCAACTCAACTACATCTCAATTTCATCAGTATTTACAACAGGAATATCTCATAGTTCTATACTAAAGATTTCAATCTTGGAGACTTGTAGCATTACTTAATTAATTATTTTTTTTATTTGTAATGTTACTGTTCATAGATTAATAAGTCTCATTAGTTTCAGAGTATGTAGAAAAAAACACAAGTATTCTCTTTGATACAGATATAATATGGTTAAACATTTTGGGGACTCGTTTTGTTCTTTCTCTGGCTTTCTATAGACTACAGAGACAAGCCCACAGACCAGAGGAAGAAGAAAAAGCGCAATCTTCTCAGGTCCAACAAGTTAGCTCCGTCAGAGAATGACGAAGCACAACGGTTTGGCTCTCCGCGCATGGTTCAAGAGCACGGCTCTTGTAATGCGTCAGATGCCGAAACACCAACCAAGAACCGCAACTCAAGAATCACTCAATTTCACAGAAATGATTCAGGTATTTGATAGAACTGTGGTTGTTTTTCAATTTTTGTTTAGAACTCTTCATTTTTTTTGTGTGTTATCTGCTTTAATAACTTATCACGTTAAAAGATAAGGAAAAATGATGCCTCTGTGTGTATGCTTTTGTCATGTATATTTATTTTTTTTCAACACACTATGACTAAATGCTTGCCAATGTTTATTAGTGTTTAATATAAAATAATTTATTGTCCTAGAGTGGGAAAATTGTATGTATGAGTGAACATTAGCTGTGTATCTTTTTTTTTTTTTTAATATTGTAAAGCACTTTCATCTTCCTTTAGGGAGAGCGCTATATAATTGAACCTATTATTGTTATTATTATTCAACATTCACAGATTTTTACATTGAATAATTATTATTATTATTATTTATTATTATTATTACCCCAAAAAAACTTCACTTTTTGTCACAGATTTCAACACAAAATGGGGACTAGCAGAGGAGTTACCTGCCATTGATGACAGTTTTCGCAGGCGCAGGGTGCCAAATGTTGATGACAGTGATGAAGGAGATGTTATCTTTTAAATTAATCAGTATTTTTTATAAATGCTAAATTGGTATGTGATTCGTGCAGGTTAAAGGTTCATCTAAATTTAAGGGAGAATATATGCAAGTCCATTTTTCATAATTTTCAGTTTAAATTATTATTGAGATCTAAATATTTAAAATAATTTTTTTTGAATTGTTAGAGTTCTTGGTTTCAAAGTTGTTTGTCTATTTTCTGTTATGTATTATCTTTGTTGGCTTTCTTTCCATATCAACTCAAATGTTGTATGGTTTGATATTTGCATCTTTAAAAATAATAGAGAATAAATGCCCATTGTATACTAAACTTTCAGAATAATCAACTGTGCAAAAAGCATAAAAATTTAAGGGATAGCTATGCACATTTTTTCTTAATTGTTTGTTTGTCTTGTTTGCAATTTTGAAGATTTTGAAATCTTAGATGCTTTTTCGTATTTTTATTTTCAATGTGATCACAACCATACGGACAGGAATATAAAATCTGCATAGTTTCCTCAAAATCATAGCAGTAACAAATATTTATGTTAAGGAACTGCATATAAAATATTATATTTAAAAAGCATATTGTATTACTTCACTTTTATATATGCTATAACACAATCAATTTTGATTGAGTCAAACACAAAGTTAAGATTTAAAAAAATTAAGTGTGGAGGTAATATGAATCACAGTCTTTTGCTTCTGTTAGCTTTTTTGTTTTGTTTATTTAATCAAATGAAAGTAGGATTCACATTATAAGCTGTGATTGTTATTTCATGCAATAACTTTACAATGTTATATCGGGTTACCCTGAGAAAATTTTATGTAACTTTTGTTAATATTTCTTTTTTTCCTTTCATGTTTAAAGTGTATTTTTTTTTTACATAATCTGCTAAAATAAAAATGAAAAAAAAAAGATCGGGTAATTTCAAGAGAAATTAACTTAAATCTGTATACATTATGATTAATGTTTTAGATATCGGGTATTGAATTATGAAACTGACGTTAAAATGCTTTCTGCCCTTTTAAAACTACATGCATCTTTTATGTATCCTAACCTCCAATTATAGCTGTTTTTTTTAGATTTGCAGCTTTGTTTGAGTTTCTCAACCTAAAGAAAATTTTGTTTAATAACCCAACTTTTTAAAACATATCCTTTCTGTATTTACAGTGTTGTAAACAGAATTATGTCCTTTGTGCAGTTTTTCCCCTAGTACATTTTTTCCTTTTTACTAAGTTTAATTGCCATGGGCCTGCAGCATGCTTCATTTCAATCAATGTTTTTCATATGTTAACCGTGATAATTGTTGTCATCTTTAGTACAATAAGAGCGGATAGTGTTTATCACCCAAGATGTCGGGATGAATCTTGCGGGTTGTGTCAAAACTCATTTTTTTATGGTCTAAACTTGTGTATCTTTGTAAAGGACCACCAAACAAGCAGTTCCTATCTTGAGTAGACCTTGCTAAAAGTAGCAACGAGTGATTTTTGCCTGAATTCCCTTAGCTGACTCACATTTCATTCCTCTAAAATAATCTGCCATTCATTTGTTACTGCTGATCAGATCTTTGAACTTGATGGTACATTATTAATTCAACTGTCACAGTATTTTGAAATCGCACTTTCTTAAAGTTTTTTTTTTTCAAAATTCATATCTTTTGAACCAATAAAGTTAAAATATAAAAAAAATTGCAGGTTTGTAAACTTTTACTGTTAAATAAAATGTCTCTTTCACCGCTTACATGTGACCCTGTTAAGGTAATGCAGTCATGTAGACAAATGAAATTGTCTGAAATGATTGATGAAAATTTAAAAAAATTTTTAGGCAGAAACAAGCAGATTAATTATTTGTTTTTAAGACATTATATTTTTGTCTTTTTTAAATAACTACCTGGTTCTTATTTTTAATTTGAACCACCAAAACAATGGGTTTAAGCTCCCTGAATGAAGATATATTTTTCATCATGGTAAAGCTCTTTTTTGTTATTAATTAAGAAAATTGTTTTTTTTTTATTGAGAAGTTTTAAGCCTAAGTCTTAAAGTGATTGTTTCTCTTTTAAGCTAAGAGACCCAATGCAATTTTCAATTTATATGCAAAAATGACAAGGTTTTATGAAGTAAACATTTTATGATGACATTGTGTTTTATTCGATATGTAAATATGTTTCCAATGTAAATCCACCTACAATTTTGTGGCCTTTGTAATCTTTTTGTAAATTATGTCACTTGGTGCCGTTAAAAAAGAGATATTAGGTTGGAGTCCTATTCTATTGATGCTAGTTTATATTTTTTACCCAATTTAAATGATATTGGGGTGTGTTTGTAAAAAAATATTACTTTTTTGTGAGATGATTGACATTTTCTGGTTTCTGGTGGGTGTGTGTGTGTGGGGAGGTGGGGAAAGAAACTGAGTGGAAGAGAGTTTGGGGGGGGGGGGGGGAGGGGGGGGGGAGACTAAAAGCCAGCAAAAAAATATAAATGTATTTCCTTGCCTTATCTTCAAAGTAATGATAAGGACAATTAAAATTGTTAGAGTTGGCACTGTGCTAACTGATGTTTTAAATTCTTACTATATCTTTTAAAAACAATCACAAGTTGTATGTTAAAATCTATAAAATAATAAATACTTTCTTAATTACTGCTAAGTAGCTTCTAAAATATTGCCTTTATTCAACTTCTTACAAATATAGACAAAGTTTTCATGATTCCACCAATGTCAACATAATTACTTATACGCTGTCTTAGATATTGCAATGGATTTAATTTATAGACAACAAATGTAACATTGTTTCAGTTTTTTCTATCTACACACTTTTGCTAAAATTCAAAAAAAGATTTTAACATCGATGTACTTATGGAATATTATGTTTTCTTGATAATGATATCCTTATACTTCATAAAAGTATCAGAATCGGGGAAAGAATCGTTTGATATATGAGGAAATTGTGTATATATAAAAAAAAGCATTTAATCACCAGATTAAAAAGATGATTTTTAATGTTGAAAAATGATGACTATGAAACTATTCATTTTTCCATTGGTTTTTGGCACATTAATTTTATCAACACCATGTACACAATGCAACTCTATATCATTGTGTATGCAAGAAAGTTTTTATAAACGTTATCTAGGTTCGCTCATGCCATCGATCATCGTGATATTTTGCTGTACGGGTTTTTTTCTTGTAAAAGGTTGATATTCATATAAGATGTCATTTGTGATTTTGTTACAAATAACTTAAAAAAGATATTTGTTTTTCCTGTTTTATGAGCAATATATCAATATTTGTGACCAAAATTTATAGCATAATCGTACTAAGGTAGTTATATAAATTTCGTACTTGTCTACTTTTTGCATAGATATACTTGTATTAGACCACTTTTACTTATGGTGTGGTATTACAGATCTTTGTTTTTTATGAAACATATTAAAAGCAGTTATTAGATGAATGAAGAATGAATAAGGTACTCTGATATTGATTTGAAAAGGCAAAACGAACGAAAAATGTCAGAATTAATTGAATTTTCGAATAATTAAACTGATTTTTTTAAAGTGATAGCCTAAATTGTCAAACTACATGTATATGAAATTGATATGTAAGAAAATTATTTTATTCAACATATATATTATTATATAAACTTATGTCAAGCATTTTATACCAATGTTAAGCATATCACTAAATTTAGATCATTTTTATTTGCTTCTATAAATAGTAGGGTTTTACACATCAAGAAAAAAAATGTATATTAACATAATATTTTAAGTTAATGCAATTGATAATTAACTTTTGAATCCATCAATGAGAATTCTTTTGGGTTTTTTTTTCCCTTTCATGTTCTATGGCAAACAGCAAAAAACAGATCCATAAGTAAAGATGAGTTGAATTAGATAACTCTATACATGCATAACACATCACACTTTTTTTTATGTTTACCATAAGGGCCAGTGAAAAAGTCAAATACAATTATTTTTTATCTCTTCCTTCTTTGAATATTTCATTTTGAAACATAATTTGTTTCAGCTTAGTTTGTAAAAAAAAAAAAAAAAAAAACCACTTTTTTCCATTATATTTTTGGGCTTTGAATATATTGTATTGCATGTGATGTGAAGAGAATAACAGTTATTCATGCAAATGTCTCTTTAAATGGTTTAAGTTATACATAGCTTTTTATTTTGCGATTTAATCTTTTTGTTGTACTTTTCTTTAACATATTATTAATTGTATCCTTTATTATTCCTAAAACTTTAAACGAAATCATTCCTGTTTGTACAGTACTAAAGATTTGTCATAGTTTATACCTTTCCTAAGTATGTGATGTTTATGAAAGGTCAAGATCCATATGTTTCTTTACTCCACCTTTTATTCTTTCTCTATCTCATCCGTCTCTCTCTATGTCTCTCCTCTTCTTTTCTCTTTATCTATCTATTTCTATCCCTCTATCTATCTATCTATCTATCTATCTATCTATCTATCTATCTATCTATCTATCTATCTATCTATCTATCTATCTAAATCTATCTGCCCCTCTCTAAAAAAAGAAAAGATGTATATTTACCAACATTGGATCAAGTTAAATCATTTGACAATGAATGTGTATAAATAGAATAGAGGAACTCCAGTCATTTTATTTCATTGATACACGTTTTTCTCTTTAAAAATCTTTGACTTTTTGGGAACAAAATAGAGAGCTAAATGCACGGTTGATATCAAAGTCTCTATTCAGGTTTAATATGGAGACTTAAATTGAAAAAAAATTGATCCCATCTATATTTTTATAAAAATAATAAGCTTTATCGCTCGATACATTTTAAGTTGTCTATTGTAAATTCAAACAGTATCTAATTTGGATGTTCCCCCACCATGTTTGGTTGTGCATATGCTATACCTTGTGTAAGCCTGAAAACATTGTTAAGTAGATTGCTTAAATTTAAGCAATGTTCTCAAAACTTAATATAGAATTAGACGAAAATTGATCTCACGGGTAAGAAATACAAATATACTATCTTTTATCTTTATTAGCAGGGTGAAAGGTTTTGGAATGGCTTTTTCAATGAGATTTCATGTAAAAAAAAAACTAGGTCTATCTGGTATCTTCATTTGGAAGGTGGAAGGTTTTGGAATGGCTTTTTCAACGATATTTCATGTACAGGAACATTGTTTTATGATACAAGTTTTCCTTCTTTCCAATACTATCAGATTAAAAAACAACACCAAAACAAAAACAAAAACACCCATACCTACAGTTGAATCTGACATGCACAAATATATCCCTAACCTTTTTTGACCACATTTCGAATCTTTGTTTCCTTTTGTTGGGGAAAATTAGAATTTAAAAAAAACCTCTGCTGTTCAAGTCATATGAAGGTTCATTTATTCTGAGTTTAGTGAGAGATAATCATGTTTCTCCAGTGCCTACAAATTATTTTCACAGTAATGGGGGAAAAGTTAGAGCTCTGTTTGATTCATTCTTCAAACACTGGGATATCTTTTCTTTGAATGCTCCATTTAAATTTTCTTTGCATTCATTGAATAGTGTTAGTTGTGTCTGTTAGTAATTTTTTTCTTAATTACTCTCAGAAATTGTCATTAAGACTGATTTTTCCGTCCAAATTGTATATGAATAAAGTTTTTTTTTATATTTTAACAATATTTATTCTTTGATTTGAAAAGAGAATACGTTTATTTTTGTTTTTGTGTCTTATTTGTTTTTGTTTGTTTTTGTTTTTGTTTTTTTGTTGTTGTTTTTTCTATGATTACTTTTTGAAGAAAGCTAGAAGGATGGAAGATATAGAAAATGAGGTAAAAGATTGATGCTTAAGGGTAAGGGGTCCTGATGCGAACAAATATACCTTATAATACTTCAGTCGATGGTTTAGACTTCTTTCTTTCACACCCACCCCCCTTCCCTCGCCACTAGCTTTCTTCAAAAAGTAATCATAGAAGATCAAGGAGAACTAGTTTGATCAAAAAATTAGATTTAATTCATCATGAGACAAATTTAAACAATAATTTCAATGAAAAATTTTTGAGTACTCTCGGATAGGCTAAGCTCATAATTACATTAAAATCAAGTGGCATGGTGTATGGTGTATGGTTGACTATGAGAAATTAACTCCCCAATCCCCCCTCCCCGCCCCCTCTCCCGAAAACAGCATCTCAGTTTAAAAAGCTATTTCTTCTTTTTCCCCTTTTTGGCTTTCTTTGGTTTCTTCTTTTTCGCCTTCTTCTTAGCTTTTTTCGCTTTCTTTGCTGCTTTCTTCTTAGCTTGTTTTGCTTTCTTATCTGCTTTCTTCTTATTTTTCTTGGCTTTCTTTTCCGCTTTCTTCTTCGCTTGTTTTGCCTTCTTTGCTTTTTTATTCTTGTCTTTTTTTGCCTTCTTTTCTCCTTTCTTCTTAATATTAATTCTTTTTCAAGATGTGGAAAAAGGCGGCGGTGATGACCCTGGTGGTGACGACAGCGATGATAGTGGGAAACCAAAGAAAAAGGGTTTCTTCTCGGGCTTTATGAAAGGTGGAAAAGACGACGCCAGCGATATTACTGATAGTGATGGTGGGAGTTATGGTGGTGATGATAGTGGTGGTGGTGGTAGTGGTGGTGGTGATAGTGATGTTGGTGATAGTGGTGGTGGTGATAGTGATGTTGGTGATAGTGGTGGTGGTGATAGTGATGTTGGTGGTGATGAAAATGATGGCGAGTCGAAGAAGGCCGAGGGAATCAAAGGCTTATTTTCGAAAATGAAGAAAAGCAAAAAGGAAAAAGATGATGACGATGACGAAAAGAAAGATAAGAAGAAGGATAAGAAAAAGGACAAAGAGGAAAAGAAACAGAAAAAGGACGAAAAGAAGAAAGAAAAGAAGGAGAAAAAAGGTGAAAAGAAAGAAGAGAAAAAGAAAAAGAAAGAAGAGAAAAAGAAAAAGAAAGATGAGAAAAAGAACAAGAAAGAAGACAAAAAGAAAAAGAAGGGTAAGAAGAAAGGAGAAAAGAAGGCAAAAAAAGACACGAAGAAAAAAGCAAAGAAGGCAACACAAGCGAAGAAGAAAGCGGAAAAGAAAGCCAAGAAAAATAAGAAGAAAGCAGAGAAGAAAGCAAAACAAACTAAGAAGAAAGCAGCAAAGAAAGCGAAAAAAGCTAAGAAGAAGGCGAAAAAGAAGAAACCAAAGAAAGCCAAAAAGGGGAAAAAGAAGAAATAGCTTTTTAAACTGAGATGCTGTTTTCGGGAGAGGGGGCGGGGAGGGGGGATTGGGGAGTTAATTTCTCATAGTCAACCATACACCATACACCATGCCACTTGATTTTAATGTAATTATGAGCTTAACCTATCCGAGAGTACTCCAAAATTTTTTATTGAAATTATTGTTTAAATTTGTCTCATGATGAATTAAATTTAATTTTTTGATCAAACTAGTTCTCCTTGATCGTCTATGATTACTTTTTGAAGTTTATTATTATTATTATTATTATTATTAATAATAATAATAATAATAATAATAATCTTATACGGCGATTACCCCTGTCTTTGTCCTTTTTCCGTTTATAGAGTCCCCTGAGGTCCTCCCCGCCCCCTGCGCCCTTGATGCAGTAGGCCTCTGTTACTCCCGTGGGATCGTTCATCTCATCTGCGGTGAAGATGGAAGTCTGCAGCAGTCGCATCACAGGGATGTCTATGGCCTACGGACAAATTAATGTGCGTGTTGCTTTGTGATCCGTATTGATTCAGGTGCTCATGGTACATTCTGTAAACCTTATTATATATATAATTATATATATATTTATTGACTAAAAAACTGCGTATTTCACAAAAATGAATATTTAATGTTATTTTACGCGGTAATCGCGATTACTGTCGATAAATTGAATTTATACAAAACATAATAGTTATCATAAAAAGCTTCATAGGATGGTTTATAACTGCAAAAACACCTATGCCTGGGCAAAACACTGAGCCAATAAAAAGAAGTGATTTTAAAACGGTGGTTTTTTGCCTTCAGATTAATTCGTTTACTTATTTAAAACTTATTACATGAATTTTTTTAATCCTACGTATGTCCCAGTACTATTGACACTTACCCCCTGTGCATTAAAAAACTTTGAACCAAAAAATTCTCTATATTATTAATTCGACATATATTGATACATCATAGGCTGATCCATTAACAAAAATGTAAATGAAGCAAAAGTCATGCTGCTTTGTTGTTGTTGTTGTTGTTGTTGTTTTTGTTGTTGTTGTTGTTGTTGTTGTTGTTGTTTTCTTTCACCTTATTAACTGTTTTTGCTTCTTAATATTTATTTCGTTCTATACTAAAAATGTTATTTGCAGCCATTCCATGTACAAAAATAAATCGACTGAGCTGCTCGTTACTTTACAATCTACATGCATTCTCTTTTCTCATTGACTTGGTGTCGTAGGCCCTACATCGGGGAAACGCCCCAATTTAAAAAAAAATACTTCAATGGGAATCGTCCTTTGAAGCTTTATGTCTTCTCTTTTGGGAATGCGTGTATTCCTGAGGTATCCTGTTGGACCCCCCCCCCCCTCTCTTCAAGAGAACATAATCGCGAACTACAGAAGACAATGGTGCAACAAAAAACGTGAATGGCTTTGGTGCAGCTTCAAACAACTACGTACTGTTGTAAATAATTATTAGATTCGGAACAGGCAGACCACTGTGGAAACATTCCTAGAATTTTAACTCTACTTGTAAGAACTGTTGTGTTGTTGTTAAAAGATAGTGATGACCGACCTGTAGAATAAGGATGACGCAGAGCAGCCAGAGAGTGGGGGCCAAAAGAGCTGCGTGGAACTGGGAGTAGATGGTATCGGCACAGCCAGATTCGTGCAGGGTAGCGCCAGAGACGCCTTCATGTTGGCTGAACCGACCCACGGAATTTACGTGCGTTCGCGCAAAACTCATAGCCGACGTCGTTGATTTGCCATGGTCATCCTTGATGAATTCGCCATCCACTAGGTAACTAGGCGTTGGATATAAGAAGACGAGGAAAAAAAAACAATACCTGCAGGCATCACGGAGTGTAGATTTTCTGTTTAAAGAAGGGTAAAACTGTTTTTTAAATAAAATAGACCAGGGTCAAGTGAATTTTGTAGAATAATTTTACAGACTATCGATTTAAATAAAGTGGATTCCTTTGATGCATTTTTTCATTTTGGTTTCGTAATTTTTTTAATTTTTTTTAGAATTAAAGATGAAGCTTAAATATGAAATGTAGAGCAATGATTTCGCGACACTGTTGTTCCTTTGTAAAAAAAATAATTAAATAAATTATTGAAGGCGGTTGGGGTGGGTGGAACGTGAAGGTAATGGGTAAGGAAGAACACAATTACCAGCAGGACTACAGGCAGCATTGCGGACAGGAATACGGGCAACAGAAAACTTACGGGCAGGACTACGGGTATGAGGAAACTTACGGTTTGACCTCAGGGTGGAGCACGTTCAGATACATGGTGTTGACCCAGGACACTTTAAACCAGTCCTTGTGAGACTTCACGCCGCAGCACTCGAACTGCAGCTGCAGGCGGTCCATTCGCATCTTGCTGTCAAGGTCAGTCTTATATGCCTAGTGTAGGAAAAAATAGCGCGGGTGAGTTCGATCGCAAGTATGAGAAAATAGGATGATGTAAAACGCAGTCTCTGTATGGCATAAAATAAAATTATTAGACCTTGGTCTTGGTACTCCTCCAATTTGCATTATTTTCATATTGGATTAGTAAAAAAATCGGTGGGTTTTTTTTTCAACCAGAAAAAGGTGGTTCACGGCAAATATACCTTTATGCCTATGGCTTTGACTCGATGACAGAGAGGATCCCTGTTGCAAGTCCATTGTTGAATAATTATAATTCACGTGGACTTGGTCAAACTATCCTTGTCAGCACTAACAAAATTAGAAATCCTTTGGAAAACCGTAATAATTTAACTTTTTTATAAACACTTTGAAATTTGAGAATACAACTCAAGGAAGTATAGACCTTCATCAATGCTTGACAAAAATATCTAGATCTATAATGGATCTAAACAACGGTAAAATAACAGCACTCATTGCGACAAGATGTTCGAACACGATCAGAAATATCAACATTCCTCTCTCTACAAAAAAAAACAAACAACATCAACCATTCTTCACTCTACCGCGCTATGCTCTTGTATAGGCATAGGCCTACACAAAGCACATATCTAGAAATCTCTAGGTCTATCTAGTTATGTCAAGAAAGTTCTAGAAGTAGAAACATCCGAACTCTATCTCAGATATTCATTGAAATTACTCAGTCCCTCTTTTCTAAGGCCAAAGCCAGACTGACGCTGGTGGCTGGGGTGGCTTCCATATGAAACCTTGCATTTTGTTTAGCCTCGGTCTGACTGCGCAAATAGTTATAAGAGGGTTTCATAAAGAAAGTGATTAGTGTATTATTATTATCATTATCATTATATTATTATCATTATTATTATTGTTATTATTATTATTATTATTATTATTATTATTATTATTATTATTATTATTATTATTATTA
>RQTK01000103.1:413045-441499 GCA_003991915.1 Elysia chlorotica | reverse complement strand
TTATTATTATTATTATTTTTATTATTATTATTATTATTATTATTATTATTATTATTAATATTACTATTGTTAATATTATTATTACTATTATCATTATTATTGTTATTGCTGCTGTTGTTATTTTTGTTTAAAAAATTTAGATCACCGATCCTAATAAGTTCTGGTTACCTTCATGGCATTGTGGATACCGTCTTCTAATGCGCCGTAGATGAGAGAAGAATGCACAGCCATGACGATGAGGCACACTAGCACAGAAACGAAGAGAACGATGACCATCAAAATTACAGCCACAAAATAATAATGCTGCTCGGAGCGAGTTTCAACGTAGGTGGCGTTGTGGCAGAACCAGACGGCGAGCAGGTGACCGAGAAACAAAAGGGCGGCGGAGACCATCAGGTAGTAAGGGAGAGCACCAGGATTGTAGTCTCCCATGATCTCCAATCGCTTGTCGATGCGTATGCTGTCGACGAAGAAGACAGACAAAATAGAGGCCTTAAGATACCGACAGTTGGGATTTGAGTTGAGTGGGTTACTTAACGTCCAACGTCAGTACTGTATAGACTTTATTGTGCACGACTCCAAGACTAACGTCTGGCAATGTCATGTGCTGCCATAAACGAGACAAGGCGGGGAGACCCGAACTTTTGTCTCAGTCGGTCGCATTACACTGACATCGATCCAAATATAAATGGGGGGACGCTGTTGGTATTGAACTAGACGAAGTGGTGGATGTCAGACGCGTCCGACGGCTCTGGTGGGCGAATCTAGCTAAGCCAGGATATCTAAAAATAGCCTTATCTTAAGTTCTGAAAAATATATAAATTACATTTACATTTTTGACCGATAGTGGGTTTCGAACTGGGGACCTGCCGTTAAGAGGACCAACGCTCTATCTACCACTTGAGCCAGTTCGCCATCGCGATACTGGGGGCCTAAAACGAGAACTAAGACAATAGGCAAGGACATCTGCATCGATGTCCAACCATAGGTCTTCCCTAGACTTACCGAGCCAGAAGAGCTCAGAAAACCTCATACCTAAATGGTGTGATTATGTCATCCGTTATCGTCATGTGGATCGCATAGTTTGTAATGTTGTTTAATAGCTTGACACGATTAAATGTTTTAAGCACCAATGCTGTAGAATGCAAGGGATCTCTGCTTGATTTTTAAAATTGGAAGTAGTCTTAAATAAAGGCTTAATATATTTTTATACACATGAATACACGGGATTTCTTTCATCTTTTTTAGATAAGGGGAGGGGGAGGGCTGTAGCGCTGAGTGTGGAGCGTCCATTTTCGACGCAGGAGGTCCGTGCTCCATCCCCGAGGCACGGCATCGTTTATCCCTACTGGTTGGGTCGGTGTTGTGATAATGTAATCGGTCATGTTCCACGTATCCTATTCTGGGATCCAATCGTCTTTTAGAAACTTTCTTAAGACATGGGACGTTTTAAAACTGGGAGAGAACTTCGCTTTTTCGGATTAAAGTCAAGGGGGTGCAGATTTTATATGCTGTAAAAAAAACCCAACCAGTTTCCAATTTTCTACAGCCCTGTCCGATCTCTTTACGTTTCACAACAACAAACATGTCGTCTAAAATACTAAAAGTTTTTACCTACCGGTATTTGATTGCTTTAAACAAATTTTCATTTAATTAATTTCAGTAATATATGACCTAATCTCATTTATTTTAAAGCGAAGCTGAAATAGAAAGATCTTGAATACTTTTTCGCACCAGTTATCATTATAAGAAGAACCTAATATTGAGAACGACGATTATTACATGTATCATCAAAGTGAATTACCGAATGGCGATGCCGGCGACAAACAGAGCGATGCTTAGGAGGAGTATGATGACGTTGATTACAGTCGTGCTGAAGCCCATGAACCTCCGCCCCGTCTCTCCCACAGTTATTGTTATGCACATGTTGAAATACTGTGTTGTCTTTCTCTTTCAACGGCTATACCATCGGCCTTTTTTTTTTTTTTTTTTTTTTTTTTAATCATTTTTGTTTCATCTAATATTTGGTTCCTCTAAATAGATTTTTTTCTTATTTAAATCAAGACCATACACTAATCAAACTAATCTCGTTACATTAATTATTTACACTTCCTGTACGCTTTCAGGAGAAAAAATGAATGAAAATAGGTGGTGTTTTAAATAACTATTGTCCCGTTCACGATTAGTTTATGCCTCGAAATTTCAAGACCTGAATGGAACTAATATAGATGATGGGAGGATTTTACACGTCGGGCCCAAAAATTTTAGTAGCTTAATGGGGCATGGTTCTTTGGGGGGACGATTTTTTTAATGTAATCGATTATTTTTAATAATGATTTCGAAAAAGCTTATTTCAAAAATTATAAGCTTATTCAGGACAATTTCGTTCTTTTATTGTTTGTTAATTAATTTTTCGTTTACTCTCTTGAGAGTATCTGTGCTCGGCGGATGAATAGCTCCGCCGAGCACCCCTCCCCTACTATCAGGGGAGAGCACCTACAAGCGTCGAGTTACCACTCTTAATGCCTCCGGCACTTCAGAGCAGACTCAACGCTTTGAGTCTACTCTCCTATATAGAAGAGTAGATCTCGTAGGTGAGAAATATAGGGTGTTGTTAGCATGTGCTAACTATTACATAATCTGGGTCGAAATTTGGGTCTTCATACCTAATGGAGCATTGAAAATACAGTTTAGTTATTTTGCATATTGCATTTTGTTTCAAAATAATAAAAAAAGAATATACCTAAATATATGTTTTTGTTGCTGTATAATAATTGTTTGAATTATGGTTGAAATAAAAAAAATGCTTATTAACAGTTTTGCGTGTTTTTACTGGAATTGTGTCAAATAAATAGGCTAGTTTTATAGTTATTGTTATGCACATGTTGAAATACTGTGTTGTCTTTCTCTTTCAACGGCTATACCATCGGCCTTTTTTTTTTTTTTTTTTTTTTTTTTTTTTAATCATTTTTGTTTCATCTAATATTTGGTCCCTCTAAATAGATTTTTTTCTTCTTTAAATCAAATCCATACACTTATCAAATTAATCTCGTTACATCAACAATTTACACTTCCTGTATGCTTTCAGGGGAAAAAAATGAATGAAAATAGGTGTTTTAAATATTGTCCCGTTCACGATTAGTTTATGCCTCGATCTTTTGTGGAGGGACAACGTTCATATTATTATGCTCTAGATAATAAAAATAGACCTAGATCTAGAGAGAAAAAAAAACACAAGAATTTATCACATAGTATGCCTAATAGATGAATACTCTGTCAAAACAAAATATGAATAATTTCTATAAAGCGGAAGTGATTAGTGTTTCTGATTATCCCCATTGTGTTCAATAGTGAACAATTCTTGTGAGCATTATAATAATTCCTGATTATTTGTCCAAATTTTATTATTGAAGATTTTTTATGAAGTAAGGTTATGTGGGCTCTTCTTCTTGATAAATTACTTTGGCAATCATGAACATTACAATATGCCCTTAATCTAAAATCTCACCCTGACAATTCTGCTTTTCACCCTGTTTTCCACCCAAGTTATCTAGAAAAATTCCAATCTTCACCAAACACGATTCCCCCCTTTAGACTTCATGTTCAGCAGCTCCTTCTTAAAAATCGACTTAGATACTAACTCTATTCAAGAAAACAAATTTTCGGAAATCCCTCCCTTGGCGCTGGAAAGACCGGGAAGCATTCTTGACCTGGCAGCTCTCCAGAAGGACAAAGCCCCTCCAGAAGTATATAGAGAAAAGTTTGAACAAATCATAGAAAATAATTTCGATCATTATCTACTGTTCACTGACGAGTCTAAAGATTACACCTGTGTCGGAGCTGCCTGCCACTCATTCTCAGCAGGTAAATGCTGCGGGGTGAGTGCGAAGGCGTCAACATTTACTGCGGAGGCAGTGACCCTGTGAATGGCACTCGACACTGTCTCCACTTCAAGAAAAGAACATCATTATTTTAATCCTCTCTTAATTGCTTTCTCTGGTGAAAGATGTGGTGGAAGGCACACTAGAAAAAATCCAAAACAATCTTCACATATTGAAAAAAAAATCTACAGAAAAATAGTGAGAAAATTGTTCTCTGTTGTTGGATTCTCAGCCATGTTAGAATTGGAGTAAATGAAATGTAATGGTTGATGAGCTCGCCAAGATCGTGCTCCAACCGTAACTTTCTCGGGTACAGATAACGGCATTAGATAGAAAACCGATTGTATATTAATTTCTAAGAGAAAATTGGAAAGCGCGATGCAGTAACCTGACAAACAACAAACTACAGTTACTACACTGTGTCCAACCACATATAGGTCACTGGGCAGGAGTGTTTCAGGCTAGAAGACGAGACTAGGTGGTGCTCGATCGAGTCCATCTTGGACATTCCCATCTTACATTCTCATCTTACTCATGCTTTCCTACTGAGAGGTGAAGATCCCCCACATTGTCATACCTGCAACTGTCAATTATCCATAAGTCACATTCTGGTAACTATCCATAAGACACATTCTGGTTGACTGTCCGCTTTTTTTTTTTACTGGGAAAGAAACCTGTACCTGGCTTCCAAGCCACTAGAAAAATATTTACTTATTAGCCATCAGCGCCTACTGAGGTGGACATTGGTGTATGCCTAATATTTAACTGTGATAAGTTGATAACCCTACACATGGTTCTTTTGAACAGGTAGGGCCTACTGTAAATATCCTTCACCTTTTTTAACCAACCTTTTTATGTACAATTTCTATGTTTTTACCATTTAGAGGACAAAAGAGTCCCCGTTGTTACTAGTAGGGTATAATGTATTAACTGTCTAAGGACATCACGGGCACAGTATAGCCGTTACCGTGCTAACGTGCCGCAAAAACCAACTCAAACTGTACCATTCATACTTCATAGAGATAATAGAGTCACCTTGCTGACGTTCCGTAAGGTCATGAGACACTTGGCCAGTTTTTTCTACAATATGCCAGAATACTATAAGGCTGATAGTGTGTGCTTTCGTTCGTTTTTGCTGGGGTTATTTTTTGTTTATAGAGAAAGAGGGCATCCCCATTATACCAGACTTCTATTACTAATCTTATGTATGACACGCACAAAACAAGAACAAGATGCTAGGTTAGATCTGTAGGCCTAGATCTATAATCTCACGAATGAGTGTGACATGTACACGTTTCTGTATGGGAAAGATTTCTGAATAGGTATCCCCCCCCCACCTTCCCGCTTCTTGGATCAGACTCAAATAATCGTTCACATGTCACACTAGCTCCTTTTATAACGATTGTGTTATATATAAGGTACTGTAAATATCCTTCACCTTTTTTAACCAACCTTTTTATGTACAATTTCTATGTTTTTACCATTTAGAGGACAAAAGAGTCCCCGTTGTTACTAGTAGGATATAATGTATGAACTGTCTGAGGACATCACGGGCACAGTATAGCCGTTACCGTGCTAACGTGCCGCAAAAACTAACTCAAACTGTACCATTCAGAGAGACAAAAGAGTCCCCGTTGCTACTAGTAGGATATAATGTATGAACTGTCTGAGGACATTACGGGCACAGTATAGCCGTTACCGTGCTAACGTGCCGCAAAAACTAATTCAAACTGTACCATTAAGAGAGACAAAAGAGTCACCTTGCGGACGTTCCGTAAGGTCATGAGACACTTGGCCAGTTTTTTCTACAATATGCCAGAATACTATAAGGCTGATAGTGTGTGCTTTCGTTCGTTTTTGCTGGGGTAATTTTTTGTTTATAGAGAAAGAGGGCATCCCCATTATACCAGACTTCTATTACTAATCTTATGTATGACACGCACAAAACAAGAACAAGATGCTAGGTTAGATCTGTAGGCCTATATCATCTCACGAATGATGTGACATGTACACGTTTCTGTATGGGAAAGATTTCTGAATAGGTATCCCCCCCCCACCTTCCCGCTTCTTGGATCAGACTCAAATAATCGTTCACATGTCACACTAGCTTCTTTTATAACGATTGTGTTATATATAAGGTAGCCTAAAACTTAAGCTTTTTCGATTCCCTGGAGAACCACAGACAAAGATTAAGATAGAGCAGAGATAATATTGTCTTTTTAAATAGAGATGAAAAGATTTTATAAGTGGAGATTTCAATCTAGAGAGCAGAGAATTTTAAATTATGAATAAACTTTGATGCCTATTTTAGTGGCCATTGATTCTGAAAATCAAAATACAGGAAACTTAAGTTATAGGCCTGCTCTGTGGGAGAAGTTTCAGCATCATCATGTCTTACATCTCGAAGAGACTGACTGACATCCAATCTGCAGTTGAATATCTTGATTACAGCAATCAATTTCAAACAATAAAAGATCAAGCAAAAGAGTTTTATGATCAAAAGGTAGGAACGTTAAAAAGTCTGTCTATTATCTTTTCTTTTTTTTTCCTTGCAGCTAGGCTATTTGAAGGATGGGTCCCTTTTGCAAACATGACAGTTTTACATGTTGTGACATACAAACAAAGCTAAGTAAGGACCAGGGCTGTCTCAGCTGGTCAAATTATACTGACACTGACCCAACCAGTAGGGGACAAAATCAGACAAATCTCATCAAATGTCTTAATAAGATTGCTTAGAATTTATAAATTGTATATGAGAGATCTTGTATAAACTTCTTGTAAGTCTTGCTTCATTGAACTTTTATTCCTTTTAGAATCATGTAATACAATGTTTCTTTAAAAGAGAACATTTTCTTTTCATGTATTCTTGAGTTGTTTTTTTTATTCAAAATTATGCACATATTATTTTTTTTTCAACAGGGCTGTCTTGTGTACAACTTTAACATCATAATAGATCTTGGTGTTGTTTACAATCAGGATGGTAACACTTTTTTGTTTAAAATCCTTTGTCATTAGTTAAAAATTTATTATCTGGATAAATACTTTAAAGAAAAAAAAATGCTCTCTTAGAATTTGTTTTCATCCTTTTCTTGGGGCTTAAATAAATAAATAAATGCAAAAAATATATGCATGCCATTCAAAATTGACTGTATCAATGTGTTTAATTAATTTCTTTATTTTATTTTTAGCTGCTTTGGGAGAGAGCATCATGTCAAATCCTTTAGAAAGTGCAAGTTTATTTCAAGAGGTAAAGGTGTACATGTCATGTAAAGATAAAAGTAAATTATGAATATATCTTTACAGAGTATAGTAACACAACTTATTGTATGGTCGGCTAATTGGGAAAATGCAGGGAAACTTTTTTGTTGTTTTTTTCCTACAGAGAGTCATCATATTGAGAAATATTACTTGATTAAGCGGGGGAAGGAAATTTGATACATCACAATTGTCAACTGCTAAATAACAGAACCAAGAGCCATATATTTGTTATCAAGCACTTGACCAGAAAAATCAGGAAAAGAAACCTTATCCAAAATTTCCCTTTTAAGCGGATCCGACTGTATTAGGTTCTTTATAAATGGAAATTGTACATTCCTTTTTTGTATTACTTGCTTGAGTTATTAAAAAAAATATATAGATAAAGTTTAGTTATCTTATTTATTGTGTGGGGGTTGTTTGTGGGTTTATTTTACATTGATATTGGAATCAAAATTAAAAGAGAGTTTTAGGAATGTTTTTAAGTCATTAACTTAACAGGCCTTAACTTAATGATAATATAGCTAAGCTATTTTTTCTGTGCGACTTAAATTTTGTTTAAATGTAATAGCTATATAACATATCCATTTTCAGCTATACAAATTTGTGGTGATGGAATTATTTGTAGAAGGTCTGATTACAAGAACTTATGATGAAAGATGCAAAATATTTCATAATGGCAATTTAATATATTTTCCTTGCTTTCTAATGATATTCAGGATAAAAAAATTCATGACTTTGTAGTAATTTGTTGCACATCAGGAGAAATGATATGTCATATTGACTCTAAGATTACTGGGTATAAGATAGCTATTTACATGTATCTTGAAAACATTAGAGGAAGTTTCAACCTAAATAAAACCAACATATTATGATATTTAAATAATGTCCTAGTCCATCTTTGCATCTTTAAAGCAACTGAATGTACAGGTATGAGTGAGAATGCCTATACTGTTGAAAACTCAATGCCATTTTGTCAATAATATATTTTTGTCTTTTTATTTTACATTTTCACTCATCTCTTCAGATCATATTTCAATTTTGTCAAAGTTATCAACTACTACGTTTAGAGGTCACCTCTTCACAGATATGTGCTAGACTCAAAATAGTCAATTTTCCCACTGGTTGTGACAGGTTTGGCTCTGACGAAATTGTTTTTTACTTAATTTTGAAGATATTGGATAATAACATCAAAATTTTAACATGCACAATCCTTTATTAAGTGATGCAAATATTCATAAACATGGACTCATTTTTTTTTTTATGATACATAAAAAAAAATATACTGAAGCAAAATATTATAGATTTAAACAAAAAAAGGATATTACTAAGGCTATAAAATGTATTGTTTGAAACAAAACATGGGACACCTTGAAGTACAACCAAATCCGCTTTCCTCAGTTTAGTTCTCAAAATTTAAGATGGTGGAGAGTTTTGGTATTAATAAATAATCTTTATCTAGTCTATTACAAGTGCATAGCATTTTCATCTCTTTTGTAATTAAAAAAAACTTTGGGATGTTCAGACAACAAATGAACAACTCCTTTTTGTTTATATATATTTTTAGGGGAGGTGGAGGGGTTGTTCTTTGAATAAAAACAAACTATAAAAATGAAATGTTGCTTTTTGTCTATATCTGCAAGCCTGTGCATCTTTAACTTAGCGAACTTGAACAAGTTTATTGATCATCCTGGATTTGTGATACTAACGGGTGTTGTTGTTGGTGTCTCTGGAATTGCAAAATATACGTAAGTATCCCTAGATTATTGTCTCATATTTGAAAAGGGACACCTATAGAGTTTTACATTTACTTTATTATCAGCATTCAGGCGTGATTATTTGAGTTATCTTATTCTTAAAGTTTGCTGCTTCAAGGATGTTGTTTACCATCACAAAATCTTTCTGACTCTCAGAAGAAAAGCTTAATAATGAAAATCAAATTCATTTACATGTTTCAATAAAATATTCCATACACCTCAAGTTAGCTGTGGCATTATTTCAAAATTTTAAACTATAAATGACAAATTCTTTTTTCATACAATCTGCTACCTTGCCCAATTTTCCAAAAGGAAGACATCCCTTTGACCTTATCAGGACGTCTAGGTTAACTAAGTTGCCCCTCTGTGTGCACCTCCTTAAGGAGTGTGACATACATACCCGTTTAAAAAATATGAACATTCGTAAAAAAAAATTCCTCTGCTGTTTTAGATCATCCTTCGACCCTCACAGCTGCTTTGTCGTTATTGCTATAATTAAGCATGGGATCCAATCCAGTAGTTCTGTGGTTGCTCATTGTTGTGCTGTGGAATAGGATATTTGCTGCATCCTCGACACAACGATAGTAAAGTCTGCAGGACAAAACTGCTATCAAGCCCATTTGGCCAAGTTAATGCGGAGCAAAGTGAGATTTGTCTCATAGGAATATCTGGACGCCATCACTTGAGCATAGATAGTGAATCTCGTTCCCTTTCATTTCCTTTATGGATCAAATTTAATCATGGTTCAATAGGATGGGCAAGAATGTTAGTTTAATCTTTATCTCCATGTACTTTGTTTCGTTAACAATGCTAAATGATTTTTATCTTCAGCCAGAGCACAAAGTATGTCTGCCCTGAGGCTAGCTGTGAGGGCAGTGAGGGCAATCATTTCATTCGAATGCACATCCCAGGCGCTTCTGAGAACCAAACTATTAGGTCTGTACATAAACTTTACATCAACAATCAAGGACATTGAGTCTCTAATTTCTTTTTTTTTTTTTTACTCAAAAAGAATAAAAGATTTTGAAAAGTGTATTTTTTTATTTGTTTTTAGTTCAGAGTAGAATATTCCATGGGTGTAGTGTATGCAATTTTTCAGAAAAGTTGAAATGACATTTATAAAATATGCAACATCATTTGATGGGATGAGATTAGCCTTTTTTTTTTTAGAAGCAAACACTTCTACATGTCAGCTAATCCTAAACTCAAAAGAGTGATATTATTTCTTTTCTTTGAAAAATATTTCTGTAGGCTACTATATCAAACTCATTTAAGTTTGATAGTGATACTATGTAATTGTAAACAGTCGGTAAGTTTATACATTAAAAATTTCAAGACATAGCAATGCATGACTAAAATCAGTTCAAAGACATGTAAGCAACTCGTCAATACTGATTTTAGAACTGTGTCTTAATAATTAGTGACAATAGATACTAGTCTTACAAAGAATGTTAACCTCAACACAAATATTTCAAGTCGCCTCAAATCTGGTGTCTTACTTTATGATGTGACAAGGAACATGTTGTAAACAGTAGTAGTTATAACTGTGTCAAGTTATTCCTTCACAACCCACTGATTTTCATTTCCTCTGGGCACAGTGTACGCGTGCTGTAAAAACAAACCAGGTACAAATCCTATTTGTCAAACCATAAAAGTGAATACCTTTTTTTTTTAAAAATTTGGGTTGTTTTCGGTTTGCAGGAATGACTTCAGGTGCAGTTTCTGTGGGAATATCTTGGTAGAAGAAACCTCATCTCGCACTTTATCAGGTAAATGTATTTATCTCATAAATAGTGATTGATTTGTTGTTAATTATTCCATAATATGTTTTGGTTTGCTAGTGTTTTGCTGGAATTTATACATGTATAATCCTGTTCTTAAAGCATTTGAATCTACAAATAAAACATTCTATTTACTGCGACGAATCATGTTCACTTTAGTTTGTGAGCAGCGAGCTTTAAGCCCGTGAATCTCCCCTATCTGGCAGCTCATCACGGGTGGGCAAGCACCGTCTCTAGTAAAAAAAATTTCATGAGCGGCAGGAGAAGGTACGCGGGTGAAACTGGAAATTACCATACACGCAATAGGACAATCTTATTTTGAAATATATTTATAAAGTCAATCAAATGTGCATCATTCTGTTTGAAGACAGTGTCCGCTCAAAAACACTTTTACCTTTTATTAGTGATTTATATGCTGCAATGCTTATCTTTTGTCTTCCACAGATAAGATTTTGGTGGAAATTATTCCCACAACCTTAACTGGTCCTTCACAAAAAGAGGTCTTCAAGCCTGGTCGTGTGCAACCCATTCCAATTTTTGTCAGAGGTAACTGATAAATTAGTCAACTTTTTTCTGAGTTTGTTCAATTCAACTCAACAGAGTTAAAGGGATTTTACCAGCAATGTTCATGAAATCACACCACATCCCCCCTCCTTTTTTTTTTTCCAAAAATGTGTATCTTTTGAACCAATATGATAAACATATTTACATATTTTCTTTTAATCCTTTGAAATTAAATTTCTATACTCACCGCTTACATAAAATTATGTATGCGATGTGACTCTTTTGAATTAATTCACAAATTAATAGGTATGCAAGGTCTTAAATTAGATTCTTTATACTTGGGTCACTTGGTGGTGTGGTTTACTACATCTTATGGTTTCAGCTTTTGTTAAACCTGGGGTGTGATCATTCTTCATAAAACTGAAAATGCTCCATACCCCTGAACATGCTTGATGTATCAATGTTTGCTCTATAAATCATCTTTTTGTCAATTCTTGCATCCAAGTACAGTGGAATCCGCTAAAGATAAAAACCTGTTTAAGATACATTTATAGGCATGCTGTACCTAAACATCCTTTGTACCATTGTGACATCTGAATAATTATGTTCTCAACATTTCTTGTAACTGAACATTCTTTCTTTAAAAGCTTGCTATATGGTAAAGAAACATGACTCGATACCCTTGGTGCGCCTGACCTTGCAGCTTTATATGTTTCAGATGAACTTTTGGATGCTGTGATGCTCGGAGACGTATGTCAGGTTGTGGGCATTACTCGGACAGATGTGAATGGGGAGTCAATAGACGTCACCTTAGAAGTAATAAGATTATTGCACTGTACATTGGTTGAAATAAAACATTTTTTTAATCTTTTGAACAAAATAAAAAAAAGTTATTGTAAAACATGATAAGCTCAGATTTCTTTTATTATCATGACATTTCAAATAATAATTTTGTGATAACTTAAATAATTCATAATAAGTGATCATATAACCATACAATTTTCTTGCTCACATTTTTTTTTACATTTACACAAAAATTGAAAAAGCTCTGTTCAGCAACACTCAATGATCTCTTTGTTTTTCATTTTCATTTCCAGGCAAACAATATATCACAGGTAACTTTCATGTTCAATCTTTTGTTATTGAACCATCTAGAACCTTTGTATTGCTTTTATTAATCAAAGAATGGTATATTTTATGTTCATCAAAATCAAACCTGTGGATTGATAACTTTCTGTTGTATTCTTTTATTCTGTGGTTCGGGCACCCCTGCATCTGGTATTTTGACAACCAGATCTTAAAACTCTGTCTGCTTTCCTAAATGAGTTGAATAGTTTCACAATAGCTTTTTTGTTTGTTTAGCCTTAAAGCTGGGAACAGTAAATCGATTTAATACTGCCCCCTGTTTAAAGACGGGGAGGAAAATGATACTCAAGTTTACTTTAGAGAAAAGTAAGCTATTCCATAAAATTTGTGATTCTTATCAGGAATTTTTTTTCTCCTAGCTAAGAAAGGGGACAGTAGGAATTGGGTTACAGTTGCCGAATTCCATCCAGGCTGTCTTTGAGGGTAAGCTATTTTACTGTTAGTAATTTTGTATCCTGATGTTAATTTCATATCAATTTATGTAAGAGCTGTAGATAGAATAAGCACCTACGGTGGTTTTTTACGTTGTTGTTGCTGTTTTTATTTTATTGATTGCTGTTATATCCTGATGGGTTTTAAATACTTTGCCAACTTAACTTTATAAATTTATGCTGGATGTGCCTTGTTAATTTACTTTTTTTTAAATGGAATCCATGAAAATCCCCCGTAAGATGGTGCACACCATTCTGTTTTTTATTTGTGATTTATATGTTGCAATACTTATCTTTTCTCTTCCCCAGATAAGATTTTAGTGGAAATTATTCCCACAATCTTAACTGGTCCTTCACAGAAAGAGGTCTTCAAGCCTGGTCGTGTGCAACCCATTCCAATTTTTGTCAGAGGTAACTGATAAATTAGTCAACTTTTTTCTGAGTTTTTTTCTGAGTCTTTGTACCATTGCGACATCTGAATAATTATGTTCTTAACATTTCTTGAAACTGAACATTCTTTCTTTAAAAGCTTGCTATATGGTAAAGAAACATGCCCCTATACCCTTGGTGCGCCTGACCTTGCAGCTTTATATGTTTCAGATGAACTTTTGGATGCTGTGATGCTCGGAGATGTGTGTCAGGTTGTGGGAATTACTCGGACAGATGTGAATGGGGAGTCAATAGACGTCACCTTAGAAGTAATAAGATTATTGCACTTTACATTGGTTGTAATTACAAATTTTTTTAATCTTTTGAACAAAATAAAAAAAAGTTTTTGTAAACTGACTAGAAAACATGATAAGCTTAGATTTATTTTATTATCATGACATTTCAAATAATAATTTTGTGATAATTTATATAATAATGCAACTGAATTCATAATGAGTGATCATATAATCATACGATTTTCTTGCTCACATTTTTTTTTTTTACATTAGCACAAAAAATGAAAAAGTTCTGTTCAGCAACACAAAATAATCTCTTTTTTTTTTTTTCACTTTCATTTCTAGGCAAACAATATATCACAGGTAACTTTCATGTTCAATCTTTTGTTGTTGAACCATCTAGAACCTTTGTATTGCTTTTATCAATCAAAGAAAGATTTTAAGAAATAAATGGTATACTTTATGTTCATCAAAATCAAACCTGTGGATTGATAACTTTCTTTTATATTCTTTTATTACGTGGTTGGGGCACCCCTGCATCTGGCATTTTGACAACCAGATCTTAAAACATCTGTCTGCTTTCCTAAATAATTTGAATAGTTTCTCAATAGCTTTTTGGTTTGTTTAGCCTTAAAGCTAGGAACAGTAAATTGATTTAATACTGTCCCCTGTTTAAAGGCGGAAAAAAATGATACTCAAGTTTACTCTAGAGAAAAATAAGCTATTCCATAAAATTTGTAATTCTTCTCAGGAATTTTTTTTTCCTAGCTAAGAAAGGGCACAGTAGGAATTGGGTTACAGTTGCCGGATTCCATCCAAGCTGTCTTTGAGGGTAAGCTATTTTACTGTTAGTAATTTTGTATCCTAATGTTAATTTGATATTAATTTATGTAAGAGCTGTAGATAGAAAAAGCAACCTAAGGTGGTTTTTGTTGTTGTTGTTGCTGTTTTTATTTTATTCATTGCTGTTATATCCTGATAGATTTTAAATCCTTTGCCAACTTAAGTTTATACATTTATGCTGGTTGTGCCTTGTTAATTTCCTTTAAAAAAATGGAATCCATGAAAATCTCCAGTGAAATGGTGCACACCATTTTGTAAATCATTTCTTACTTAAAATTAAATAGATGGTAAAAGATTAAAAACTAGAATCCATTTAGACTTAAGCAATTCATTTTTAGATAACGAAATAAATTCAAGTTGTCTGTTGCTGTCTTTATGAGTTTCAATAGTTCTGTGCATCTTCTAAATTTTCTAATTTGCCAATTATCATTTTTCCCACCTTGGATATACGATCTTTTACTATATATTCATCAGCTTGTAAACATTCAGAATGGAGTTTCCCATTAAACATCGCTTATCATTTTGGAGGTATGTATGTTTTTATTCCCTGACAGTACTTACATGACAAAAAAAGATTCCGATTTAGATTTGAAAGATGCAAATGATTCAGCACATCTAATTTTCTGGAGGAGAGCATTCCAAAAATTGGGTTTTAAAAATTCAAAGGATTGTTCACCAATTTTGTAGGCTATTTTAGGTTAAGTTATGGTTGTTTTGTCATTGTAGAAATCTTGAATTTTTATTTCCAGTATAGTTATAAATTAAGCTTCTCGATTCCCTGTGGAATATAGGGGCATATACATTCCTCTCCTTTTATTATTAATAATATTATTATTATTATTATTATTATTATTATTATTATTATTGTTATTATTATTATTATTATTATTATTATGTTTCTGACAGTATTCCTCAGAAAAGGTCTCAAGCAAAATTTTCATTGGTGAAAACCCTTGACAATCCTGTGACCTTATAATTTTAGGCAAACGATGGGAGTTTTGAATAAATATGTATATGGAATAATATATTTTATTGTTTACATCAGTAACAGACATGGTCAGGTTGACTTTTGCCATTGTCAATGTTAATTAGATAGAGAAACTTCATTACTGTTGTGTACGATCACAAATAGTATAGTTGCTATGCTAACTCTTCTGACAGATAAAATTGTACCTTGTGGGGCAATGATCAAACTCCGCCTTCTACTTCTCATCAGTTTGGTACTCAACTCTAAGGTACATGTGCTGTAATGTACAGGAATCTGACATTTTTTTTCCAAGCAAAAGGTTGAAATTTTATAAGATACATAGATACAAAGATATTTTAAAATATAAGTATTCGATTATAACTGGCGTACAATAATATGGTTTTGAAATCCATTTATAGTTATCAATCATTTCAAATTGTGAAAAATCTATAATTGTAAAAAGCTCAGTGTAATGTATATGATTTTATGCCACTTTTCCGGCTCTGGTTCTCCAGACCTCCTCAGGGTCTCTTCCCTAAGGCTTATGGTTCCTCTGGAAGGCTAAGTGTATTTGCCTTTAGACAGATTGTTTAAAAGACTCAGACCAACTGTTGCCTTACCATCAACAAAGCAATAACATGTTTATTCAATTTGAAGAACGAATAGATTAAATTGCATGCATAAATTTCTATCATTGTTTGGTCTTTGATAGTCATATTTGAATATGACTATTGTATACATGCATCTCCCATTTTACCGTCAAAAGTCTCATTCAAAACTAAAGATGCTGGTATTTGGTTCAGTGAACAATAGTTATGGGGTGTAAACTTGTCTGGCTACAAACAATAACCAACACTTTTATTACAATAAAAACTATTTTCAACTGTCCTAGATTTAAAATCAACCCTCCCCCTAATTTCTCTGCATGGGACCTTGTCTTTTACTGTTATTAAAAGCATTTTCCCTCCATTACTCTTTGTGCGACTCTTATATTGGTTGCAATCGTTTTTTAAGGGAGAGTCCATATGTTTGTCTGTGAATATTTCCTTAATGCAACAAAACGGCAAAACTTTTTAGAGTCAAATTTTCTATTTCCCTGATAAAAAAACTGCTTCTGTCTGCCAGAGGCAGCTCCTGCACATTCTTGTGGTTGGCAAGGAGACAGGCCTTGTGATGTCCTTGTACCGCTATGCCTTGACTTTTTGTCAACGCAGTTGCTGGTATGTGGTTCAGTGAACAATAGTCATGGGGTGGACACTTGTCTAGCTGCAAGCAATAGGCAACTCACTTATTACAATAAAAACTATTTCCAACTGTCCTAGATTTAAAATCTAATTTTTCTGCATAAGAATTTTTTCCTCCAGTACTCTTTGTGCGTCTCTTATATTGGTGGCAATTGTTTTTGTTAGGGACCCTGTTTGGCATCCATATGTCAAAGTTAGTCTATGCTCCAGTTGAATATGCACTTGTATTTTAAGGTAGAGTCCATATTTTTGTCTTTGAATATTTCCTTAATGCAACAAAACAGCTCCATCCAGTTCTAATCCTTGCACGAGAGCTCTCCTTTAGTTGTCTCATTTAGAAAGGTTGTCTTCCCTATGTATTTGTGAGATTGTACTCTTTCCATTTTGTTTTGTCGGCTTACCTTTGATTTGAGAGGGTTTTGTTGGGTTTTTTTTAATCTATATTCAGTATGTGCAGAGACTCTTTTGAGTAAGTCTTCTATGGTTGCTGTGTATTTGAAATGTTTCTAAACTTTAGCCTTTAATTATGCATTTTATAAATTTATATTTTCTAGTATATTGAAGTAGTGCTCATTAACGTTGCTCAAAGCATCAAATAGTTATGGCAAAACTTTTTACTGAGTCAAATTTTCTAGTATTTACCTAATAAAACAACCTGCTTCTGTTTGCCAGAGGCAGCTCCTGCACATTCTTGTGGTTGGCAAGGAGACAGACCTTGTGATGTCCTTGTACAGCTATGCCTTGACTTTTTGTCAACGCAGTTTCCCAGCCATGGTGGGGACCCCACTGGTTGGGAAGGTGACTGGTGACACCCGCCATACCTGGGCTCCATACTTTATACATGGTATACCCATGTTGCCATAAGTGATTTTTCATTTAACTAAGAAAGTTCTTTTAAATATTATAAATAATTTAAGTAGGTAAGAAGTATGCCTCGGAAGTATTTCATATAAAACCACAGTTTATCTTAAGGGGCGGAGCGGGTCCTGAGAGCGTATTTCTTTGTTATGCACTTAAACTGGTTTTAACCATTGAAATCGGCACCCTCGAAAATGTAGGAAAGAAATAATTTTTCACATTTTGTCTCATGGCTGCCATTGTGATGCCGCCATAGTGGATTTTGGGTACCTAAAATCAGTGAACTTAAAGTGTATCCTGTCCTACATTCAAATGACTTGAAACTTGTGGGACATTTGCAAACACATTGTATCTAAACAGTGTAATAGAGCGGAATTAGGCTATTGATTAAAGATTTTTTTAACTTAATTTTTATTTTACTAATGCTATGTAACAATACAGGGGAAAAGCTCATTTTCCTTGACAAAATCTCAAATTTTTCAAAAACAAAAGAAAAATTCAAAAAAAGACTCTATTAATTATCTAAATAACTGTCCAAACTAGGGTTTTTTTTAGATGCATTTTTGGCATTCTAAAATGTGACTTGCTTTCCAAAGATACAAATTTAGAATGGAAAGAAACTTCAAAACATTACTTTGTGCTTCATATGTCCACACGAACGGTTGAACTGACTGCAGAAACCAAAATCAGGAAGTTGATTATCAAACACCTTAGTTGCCATTTCAGGACCCGTCCCTCCCGTTAAGCCGATTCCACTGTAAGAGTTGTTTTTTTTTCAACTTTTCTTTTTGTGTGTGTGTGTGTGTTCTATTATATACATCTTAATAGGGTAAAATATTGTGCCTTAGTTTAATTCTTTGATCTACAACTATACTCACTTTCTTACTGTCCAATGTCCTACAGCCGGAGTCCTTCCTCTGTGTTCAGGAGGCGTCTGCTTTGCTGGTGATTTTGGATCCTGGAAGAAACAAAACAAAGAGCAGCTCCAAGCCAGTATTATTCTTGCCTTTTTTTTATAGTCCTCTAAATTTGGAGGTTTTCTATTTGTTTAAAGTTGAAGCTGTCTGTCTCAGTTTAAGTAGAGGTCTTTTCTCTAAATTTTTTGAAAGAATCAATAATTTAAAAACAAATATCATCACCACTTGCCATTTTGTGCAAAATTTCAATTTTCTTTGCCATAAAATTCAGAATGAGATATTCTATAACTCAAAGTATTCTTTAAAGAAAAGCTTTTATTGCTCAAACTATCGGGGTTAAACAGAAATATTTTTGCTGTTTTATTAACTCAACTCCTCCTATGCAAGCCAAAGATATAAGTAACATCATTGTAAGATGTTTGTTGCATAAGCATTTATTTTACGACTATACACCTAAACCAATCAGCCTTTGATCAAAGACAGTAATTTTAAAATGATAATTTTCACTGGTGAAATGCAGGCATTAATAGAAAATAACACAAGACACTGCTATTGTGACAGCCTGTTTTTTGTTTTGTTTTGTTCTTGTATTTTTTAAATACACTGTCATTTGACATTGAGAGATATCATGCACAGTAGCTTAATTGATAGAGATTGCAGATCTCTTGCCACTTTGACCTTACTGGTTGGCTAGTCAGTATAATGTGATAAGCTGAGACAGATCCTAGGACCCCAAAGTAGCAAACCTATGTTAGTGGTACAGCATTGGTCTTCCTTTCAGGAAAAAAATCAATTTTTTTTTTTTAATTTAATCTCTCACTGGTTGGGTTGCTGTCAGTATAATATTATGACCAGCTGAGATGCCAGTCCTGGTACTTTCTTTGTGGCAGCACATTAAATTGTCAGTCATTAGTCTTGGGACCCGTCAACAATATAACCTTGCTACTAGCATAGGACATTAAGAAACCAACTCGCTACTCTCAATAGAAATCTAGAAACAAACGCTGTCTCATAGAAATGTGAGTTAACCAAGCTGAATCAGACACAAGTCGCTAACTTAAGTTTTGAACTAGAGCCCTCTAAACATAGAGACACTGCTCTGCTGCCCCAGTTTTAAACAAAAAGAAACATCTCTGGTTGTACAAATGATAGTTGTAATTTTTCAACCTCTTAAAGCACATTTGATACCTCTTAACACTATAAATAACTTAAAAAGTTGGAACTCTTGACTTGTGCCTGATTCACCCCGGTTGCTTCGCAAATGTTTCTTCCTCAGTTCTGTCTGGCGGGAAGATGTTCTTGGACCTGCCTGCTAAGCACAGCGGTGGGTTGTCCCAGCAACAGACCCTGGCTCTCCAGTGTCACGTATGGGGAACTCTTTCACCTTTGACTTCGGGGTCAAAGGCAACTGCTGCTAAAGACGACGTTATGTGTGGGAGCAGCACAGGAGATGTCAGCAAAAGTTTTCTCGAGTATGTTAAGCATTCATTTTTCATTGTGACCCACCCCTTTTACTGTACGCTATACATGATGCCAGTACTGGCTTAAACTTAAAGCAGAAATGCTATTTTTTAGAGGTGGCCCAGCCTTTTTTTTTGCTTGTCTAATTTTAAGAGTCTGGTATGCAAATTAGTAAGCTTTCCAGTGCTTCTGGTTCCTTGGATCTGAGGGTGGTTTTGAGATTAGTTCATAGGTTCCAATATAGTTTAATTTGAGACAAAGATGAAAGAAAATTTGGGAATTCTACAGTTTGTTTAATGTAGGGTGTTTGTGTCTTTTCTATCCTTCATCAATTATTCACACTTGGTCTGTACTTTGTTTTCTATTTTAACGTAAGTTATTATATTTATTTTTCCATTTAGAGTATGAAAATGTGTATTACTGGTATATAAAGAATATAGGGCAATGAATATTAACTTTTCTCCACACTTACATGTATATGGAATTTAAGTTGATTACATATATTTTTAAGTTCTTTCAGCTACATCTGTTTCTTGGATGGTGGAAACTCTGTTGTAGATGAGGAGATTTACACTGAGGCCTGCTACCACAGTCTGACGTCTCGATGTGCGGATGATATATACAATCTTGATCCAGGAGAGAATATATCCCATGAAGATATGGATGTTGTAAGTGAGAGCAGACTAAATTTCCATGACTCAGTCTTAAGTCTCACAAATTGATCAAAATTTCATTTGAATCAATTTTCAATCTATTCTAAGCATCTTTTCTCTCTGAAGATGTTGTACGAGTTGCTCCAAAAGTTTAGGTACCAGATTTTTTTTTTTTGCAGTGAGGAAATACTGAGCAGTGCATTTGCTCCACATATTGGCTCAGCACCTCGGGACTGAGCATAGTGGGTTGTACAGTGGGCCTCCATTCATCCCTTATTCCTCCCTATTCCTTCACTTGAGCAACTCGTGAATGTCTATACAAGCTCTTAAAGTTAAAGTATGAACCAATGAAATCGAGAACAATTTTCATATATTAAGATTCTCCATGTCACCTTATGAAAGTTGTCTCTGAATGCTATAATTCTTAAGATACTTTATCTGGAATAATCTCCAGCTTCAGTGCATTATAATTTCAGTATGTGGCGATGGCCTGGCAGAGAGAGCCCCTCATGATGCCTGCTGCTGAGACTCTCCTACAGAGCTACTACACCGCAGTCCGGGTGGCCCGCAGCTCGGGGCTCGGAGGCTCAGATGTGCCTGTCTCAGGTCTTGCCACTCTGTAAGTGATCCCTTTATTTAGTTACTTTAACAGGTAACATGTAAAAAAAATAGAAATGAAAATTAGTTTAAAAAGATATATGGGTTACATAAATTTCCCATGGTAAAATGTGATCCAAAACCTGAAAGAAATCAAACCTGCTAATAATATTCAAATTTCAACAAGTTGAATTTGAGCAGTAATACCGAAATGATAGCGAATTCCGTTTATAAACTTCCGCATACCAGTACTTTTTTTTGCAAAAAATTTCATGTTGCACAGATATTCAACCAGGCTATCTGCTCAATGGACATAAAGCCAATCAATTTTCTTTGGCTTTTAAAAGATTTTCCTTTTAATTTCTTTTTGGGAGGACTAATTTAAGTTCATAATAATATTAATATTACTTCACTTGTTACTTCACTTGTATTGTTTCCCCCTTAGATTGTCATTGGCCATGGGTTTTGCTAAGCTTCGACTTTCTGATCAAGTTCAAGAATCGGATGCTGTGATGGCGGTTTACCTGTATGAGGAGAGTCTGGTGTCACGTCTGGGTGAGAATGCAATCCTTCTATTCTATAGATTGTCTGAAACTCTTAAAAGACACCATGAGTGTAAAGTGATAATAAGTTATACTGCTGTCTAAGGACTCTATGAATCATTTAGTGATTAAAAAATTTACATCAAAATATATACAATTTAGACCCAACCCATTTTTATTGAATAATATCTTAAATAAAGAGAGATTAATCCCTGTTTTTTTGTTGTTGTTGTTTTTTTTCATTTGGACCCTGGCAAGAAATATCACCAAATCTAACATTAAAGAAAAAAATGTGAGAAAGTGTAGAAAACATTCACCTATTCCAACTACAGTGCACTTTACTTGATTCATCTGATAATTTAAAATTTCCTAAATATGATTACAACTTTATTAAACTTCTACAGATATGTACTCCAAGGGAATACCTCATATATGTAGTCATAACATAACAACGTATGTAGGTTTTGGTATTAATTTTTTTTTCTTCTTTTCCTGCAGGGTTGTCTGTTTTGAGTATTCAACCCCAGCCGCATGTGTCTAAAAGATTCATCTCAGAATTCTTGGGCAAACAGGTACTAGTACTGTATATAAATTTGTAGTTTATTTAATGTTAAAGAATAGTCTTGACTGCATATTTTTCAAATTGTTCTTGCTTTGCATTACTACCGAGAAATCAATCTTTTAGTAGGGGGAATGAAATCACAATGTATTTTGATTATAATTAACGTCTCAAATTTGAGAGTTCTTTTTTTTCGAAGATGATATAAAAGTTTTGATTTTGAACATTAAAAACTTTTCTCCCAAAATTCAAAAACTATACGGATATGCTGTGTGCAGTCGCCATTTTGCTTTGCAGACATTTTTTTTTTATTTATGCCTGCATTAACCCTCAATAAAAGTAATAGGTTAGAGGTCAGCTCAGAGATGCAAACATTTATACATTTATTGTTAAATGACTAGAATAAAAAGACAGTATGGAAGCTTATGAACAAAAAAAATGTAAAACAGAGGGATAATGCATATTTACAGTTGAATAAAACAAAAATGAGGAACTAGATAGGCTGAAAATTTCCATCAATGGAATCAACAGTTACACAATGAGAAGAAAAAAAATCTGTGTTTCATCAAGCTATGCTTTAGAGGCAGCTTTGAACTGTACTCACCAGCCACATGAGCGAATATACGAAAACTGCTTTTATATTTTCAACTAACACATATAGAGAACTTGTACAAATTATGAATGCTTTTTTATTAATTTTTTGTGGGAATAGTACAAAATATACATTATGGAGTAAAACTTTTGTAATGTATTCTTCTTTTTACTTTGTATCTGTGACTGTTTTTCCTTTCTCAGAATGACTTGAATATGCAAAGTTTTCAAGTTCAGCTTTTGAAGTTTTGCTCAAGGGCTTTTGACAGCAGGTTGTCTTGGAAAGAGGAGTGAAGGAAATGTTTAAAAGAGAAATTTTATAGCATTTGTCAGTGTACTTTGGTTTAAATACAAATCTTTCTTTGATATAAATATTAAAAAATTGATATTCTTAATCGTTAATACCATTTAGATCATTAAGATTTTGACAAAATTAATTGATATTGGGTTAAAAGAAAAAATATATTGGTCCCATGCTCTTTGATAGAGGGTTGGGGAGAACCAAGATTTAAGGTCCTGATTGTAATAGGCAAACAGTACTTGATGCACTTTACTTGTTGCTGTGACTCAAAGCTTAAGCTACTCATTCCGTGCTGGGTTGACAGGGGGGGTCAGACAAAAATGTTCACTTCTGGAATCAAATCCAGCAGAGCACCTTCGTAAAGGTGGTGCAATGCTCGAACCCTTGTGTCAAGGGCATCCCCCTATATAGACTTAAATGCTTGTAAGGCCATGATGACAGTGGAATTTATTGATGCATAGAAGTTGGTGTAAAATAGTACATTTTGCCACCATTATTGTCATCAACATAATTTAAACAAGAAAGAGAAAAATTCAAGGCACAAAACATGCACATTTTTGCCTAGTTTTTGTTAATCGAATAAATATTCATTTGATTTTTGCTAATGTTTAAACAGTGTTACTGTAAAGATGCCGCCCAGATTATCATTGAATTATTTAGACTACATGAGGATAGATAAAAAATCCGAAATTTGTCAAATTTTTTTCTTTCATTTTATTCAACTGCATTGAAACAATGTTTTGCACTTATTGATCTGTGATATGCACATATGCAGGACTTGATCAATGCTTTGTGGAATTCTTTTTGGTTTTTACTGTTTTCAAACCCTGTGATAACTTGTTCCTTTTATATTTTATGTTTCGCGTTTGCATATTGTGGTACTGGTAGAAATTATTTTGACCTAAATAAAAATGATGTGCTTTCACTTATTGAAAAAGATTACCAGTGTGACTATTTTTTTCTCTTGGTAACCACATTGACAGAGGGGCAAAAAGTTTATGACATCAACCTTACCTTATTACTGTTCTTTCAGTAACGATTTAACAATCCGGTTCACCTCGAATCCAATAGCCTTAGTTTTAAAGAACACCCTACATTAACCAAACGAAATAGATAACACTCCTCTTTCCTCTCGCCTTGCTGCTCGTCATTTTTCATTCCATTAGAAGCACCTTTTACTTTAAACAATACTACATGGTGTCAGCCATGGCTTGTGGGACAAGGGTTGAAATTTTTTATGGACGAACTGACAGATCATTGCTGGTTTAATTTTAAAATAGATTCAGCATTTGGTAAGCAACTTCATAAGCTTGCCGATTCTTCTGGTGTGTTGGATCCGAGGGTGGGTATGAGTTGCATCAAAGATCGTTTACTAAAGACAAAAGTGATGGAAAATTCCGGATTTTTATCTGTTTTTTGAATGCAGTGATTTCTTTTGAGTCTGACTTGCATGTATACGAGTTGTACTGTACTTAAAACTTAACAGAGCTTACGCGTCGAGCAGTGTACTGTTCATAAAAAAAAAATGAGGCCACCTTAATATAAATATGCACTTTATTTTGTGTAAAATAATCACAATATTAATAACTGTCTGGGCTGTTTTTAGAAGTCCATTCATAGAAAAATTCCATGATTATATTTAGAACAGACCAAAAAATCTACAGAGCAAGAGCACAGCTAGAGATATTGGAATGAATGCTGCGATTAAACCAAGTCGGACAAGGATGTGTTTGTTAGAGGCTTTGAGGGTTTTGCACACCTGTTTAACGTGATTTTTTGTTTCGTCAAGCGACTGTGTATTGTCTATGACATGTGTGCACAATTCACATTTCTCCTTTAGTGACATCTGGCTGTTAATGCGTGCTTTTGCCGCTTCCTCATCCAAATTATTTCTCTGCATCAGTCGATTAAGCTGTTGCTCCTCGTTGCTGACAAAAAAAAGAAAAATTAAATAAAAGTTGTATAAACAATTCATATTATAAGAAATTTTAGAACAAAGATGATGCTTCTAGATTCCAAAAATGAAAAATAATATTAACCATTTAATTTATAAGCTTTAAAAAGCAGTCGATGCAGTTAATATTCTTAATGCCATATTATGTCCAACAAAATCTTTTTATGCATGCAGCTACAATTAACACCCAAGTACTTATAAACTCCTATACCCATTAAGATGAATTTAAGATGCCTTTAAGATCAAATTTACTCATTCACATGTTTTAACAGATTTGATTGTAAGAACAGATCTTTTTTTTTAAACATGAAAATATTAGAAATGAATTTTAAAAAGAAAGCTTTTTATTTAAGCATTATGGTTAGTATTGATTGGTTTTTAAGTTATGTGATCTTTGAAATATTTAAGTGAGGCAACTATTTCAGAGAGGTGTGGCCCATGGACTAACCAAGGTTATACTATGGTCACTACTGGTTGAGTCGGTGTCAGTTTAATGTGACCGGCTGAGACAGGAGTCATAGTATCACCGCTCTGTCTTGTGCATGGCAGCACATAAAATTGTCAGACGTCAGTCTTGGGGCCCATCTACAATATAGCCTATATAGTACTAATGTTAGACATTAAACAAACTCAACACAACTCAGTATCATGGAAAATCGAAAAATTAAATTTGATTTGATTTGCATACCAAAAAACAACGATGGAGAATGAGACAAAAGGAAGCATCTGCTTTGTCTCAAACAGCAAGGGGATATCCAGTATGGCAAACTGATGTCCTAAAAAGATTTTTAAAAAAGAAAAAGAAACATTACAGCCTACAGGTAACAAATGTTTTTCTTCTAGAAATCTAGGAATTAAAGAAACCACAGCAATCTTTACCTCAAGAAAAGAGAAGTATATAACAAACTTTTGTGATGTTGGATTAACTCAGTGGAGACCAGTGTTTGATAAATTGGCCAATCATTAAAGACCAAAAAATCGGGAATTGATGAGAAATAAATTGTGAACTCAGACTGTAATTATTTCTCGTAAAACGATAGCTTCCACAAAATCACAATCAGTTTAAGAATGTGTTTTTTTAATCCTAGTCTATTACATATGAGTTTTAGCAAAGATCAATTCTAAGTTGTAGAAAAAAATTAAATTCAGGCATTTAAAAAAAAAGTGGAATTTTCTTTTAGTTTAAGACAACTGGAAAAATACAGAAATAATTATCATCACAACATCTATCAACCATTTTTATATATTCATTAGGACTTATTTTGATCACTGGGTAACATGTTGAAAATAATTACTAATACTATACACATAAAAAATACTAACATGAGAAGAAAGAAAATAACCTAAATTGAAATTCAATCTCACCGTGGAGAAAGTTCCAGAAAACTTGCCATAGCATTTCTCGTTTAATTGCAGGATGAACAATAGCATTTAATTCCCTCCGTTTTCCTCCATCATTGAAAATGATTTGCCCAAGCTTTTCTCGGTTTATTTCACCTGTTGATAGCAAGACTTCTTCTCCAAATGTTGATCGTATTTTCCTGTAAGCTGGTTTGCCTGGTTCAACGACTACATCAAAGAGAAAGAAGGACAAATTTTATACCTTATGAGGAGTTATAAACTTACCACAACATTTTACTTACAGCCCTATGTAAGCTGAAGTCCATTAAACAGATCATGCCACACTAATCAGGTTTTGAATTAACACTTGAAATGTAATCATTATTTTTTGTGATTTTACTGGCCGCACACTGCGATCGCTCGGGTTTAAAGAGTTAATACTTGTGATAAAATACATATTTTATCTACTTTTGTATAATTTTTTTACTTAATCAATGGGAAACCAACAGCTCATTTTTTTTTTCCAGACTCCTAATTCTAAGGTGCTAGGTAGGCCTACGATGTTGCGATGACTTTCAGCTCGTTGTATATATTATGACCAGTAGTAAGCTTACCATAACTTTGTACTTGCTGCTCTAAATAGATCTAGATTTACTTCCATGTCTCACCTTTCTTTTGTCTCTAGCCTAGTGGGGGGCGGAGTAGCCCTGGGGTAGTACACCAGCTTTTGACACAGAAAGTCTGGAGTTCAAGACGCGCTCTGGTGACTCGTCTCCTACTGGTTGGGTCGGTGTCAATTTAATGTGACCAGCTGAGACAGAGTCATGGTATCCCTGCACTGTCTCGGTGTGGCAGCACGTAAACTTGTCAAACGTTTGACTTAGCGCTCGTCCACAAGATTGCCTGTATAGCTTTGTGCTAATGTTGGGCGCTAAGTAACAATAACAGTAGACAACACAACACTCTAGCCTAGTCAAATACCTACCTTTCCGTGCAATAGCGTCAGCGTCAATAACTGGGCATCCATATTCCTCCCTAAATATTTTTGCGACAGTACTTTTTCCAGTTGCAATCCCTCCGGTTAGACCAACTAAAAACATGATCTACAAAAGATGGCACTAGATTTGGTTTATTATATCTATGGTGATAGATCTATCGACTCTGGTATGTGACTATGCAGGAATGGGCCGATTTCTTGTATATATGTACTACATTGCAGATCTAGTACGTCTTTTATACAGTGCAATTCACTAATCTTAGCCCCACTGGGGTAAATAATAGTTATTATTGACGACGCCTTAGTTAAATGTATTTTCACTTTCAGTTTCACTATGTCAATGACCTTTGGCTCCAGTATTGATATAGCCTATACCATGACGGCAACATCGATATCACTATCAGAGACAAGAGTCACAGCTACTTGCCTTGTATTTGGAGCCGTATTCACAACTCGCAAGATTCCTTCGATTGAGACCCAATACATATATAACATAAAAAAAATCCCAAATTTACCACCATGTATCCATGCGTTATTGCTATGTTCTAAAAACTGTTTGTGAGAATAGGAAGAGAAAAAAAAAACCTACACGATTCTTCATTCGTTGTGTAATTCGATTTGATTGATGTACATTATTGCTGTCTAATTCATTCGTTTATTGCCCTAATTGCATGATTTTCTTGCAATTGATGTAACCAAGGCGGTAGCCTACATGAAAACTTTTATCCCGAGTGTAAACTCGTGTGGGCAACAGTAACATCCTCTCCCTCTCCCCAATTTTTATAATAAGCGCAAAAAAGGAGAGGGTGACTCAATGAGTAACACTAACAGGAGGATTAAGCCTAAGTTAGTTAAGACCAAAAGAGAGAGGAAGGACACGGACAGATGTTCATTAAATCTATACACCACATAAGAGAGATAGAAGAGATGGGTTTGAGAAGCACAGCAGGTGTGATCCTTAACACAAAATATAGTGTGACCAGCTGATATAGGAGTCATGTTATCCCCGCCCTGTCTCGTGTGGCAGCACACGAAATTGTCAGACGTCAGTCTTGGGGTCCGTCCATAATATAGCTTATATTAGTATAAAGTGGTGATGAGATTGGACGTCAACTTAAACCAATTTAACTCAAATCAACATGTAGCGAGAGAGAGAGAGAGAGAGAGAGAGAGAGAGAGAGAGAGAGAGATAGAGAGAGAGAGAGAGAG
>RQTK01000103.1:400347-412988 GCA_003991915.1 Elysia chlorotica | reverse complement strand
ATGTGTTAAAAGGGTAATGGGTGAAAGGAGAAGCTCGGTGAGAGAGATAATCAACAGAAGGATATTATTAGAGAAAGAGATAAGTAGACATATAGACAGAAATACAAATAGGAAAGACAGACATTTTAAAGTGTAACTTACAACAGTCTCCCAATGTCAGCAACTCAGATATTCAGCCATCAGTTATGATTAATCATACAGTAATGTAATGAAATTCGTATCGAATTTGTCTAACCATGCTCATATTTATTATATGCGTAATATTAAGTGGAGTTAACTGTAAAGGGGCAAATCCTCCCCTTGAATCTAAACTAGAAGAACACCCTTTATAAACAGTTTCAGTAAAATAGCTGATTGGTGCAGCACGTTTCGGCATTTAAACATGTTCCGGTACATTCATGTACATTCTCCAAGCCTTAAAATTACCACACACAAAAAATCCCAAAAAGTGGCTGAATGAAGATCTTATTTCGTAAGTACTTGCCTGAATTTTTTAAGAGTTTTATAGATAAGGCAATGTCTTATGTTATGTGCCTAAGTCATTGAGAGATGGAGGGAGTTGGAGTTAATTATCACTAATAGTAATAATATATCAGGGTTGTTTATCAAGGAGTGAGATTTCAAAGTTTTTTCATCCATTCAACAAATGTAATGCCATTCACAAAAAAAGATGCCATGGAATGAAGGCACAAAAATCTCAAAATTTTAAACTTTTTATTTAATTCATAATTATCATGAATAAAGCAACACCATATTGAAATTGCAGAAGACAACACAACTGATCTTAACCCACAAGGCCATACCTTTAAAAATATATGGACTCAGAAAGCTAGCCCATTATAGGGTTAAATTTTTATGCACTTTACACAACTCTTTAAGTTTAATTCAAGAGCATCCTTATCTCTTCATTATGATTCCTTGCACATAAATTGATTCCAAGATTAACAGGTTTTTCTCACCAAACACCAATATAGTATTTTTCACCATCATCAATCTTAATTATATAAAATAAAATGTAAACAACATTCATGTAACCATAATTTAAAATTTCATGCATATACAACAAGACATGATAGGCTGACACTTTGAAATGCTATTACTATAATATCAGTTGAACATCTACACAAACAGTGTCCATCATATATAAAATGAAGATGTCAACAGCAGTAACTGAAAGGCTGGAGATTAAAAATCCATACAATTATGAAACTTGTTCTCAGTGATTTTGCAAATCATTCCATATAAACATACAAGATATAGAGGATTTTCATAGTTTAAAATAATACTTCTTAATTTTTAGTGACGTAGAGCATGTAGAAATGATTAATGTTTAAATATTAGGAAACTATTCTCGTCAGTACCAATAATTAGTAGTTTATAAACATACACAGGAACAAATTCACGAGTGATAACATCATGGATATTAGACAGTAGGTTCTAAAAAAAAAAAAAAATTACTAATTCTTTGAATTTGACCTTTTATAAAAAGTTGTTACATTTTAATCTTGCACACTGCATACTTCTGTAAGTCTTAAGAGTTGTTGAACAGCCTGCATCATACATTTTTCGAACACACACAAAATATTTCTTTTTTAAAAAAACAACAACACAAAACAAAAAAAAGGAAACTATTTTATAAAAAATTTAAATCATATATATATTATTTATACATATAGAACAGGGGAAAAATCGAGAACAAAATTTACGTAATTTGAGAAGTAAATTTTGAACAAATCAGATAAAACATACACAGTACCATACCTAAAATATTACAGGTAGATCCATACATCTTGCAAAATGTTCCGAAATAATAAGTTATTATTACTTTTCATGAACCAAACAAAACGTATTGGTCATGTTCATAAAACACATTTGTCTTCTGGAAAAAAGGAATAAAACAATGGAAAGAACCTAAAAACGCTGATCACAAGATACTGTTTACTGGAAGCATCTCTGGATTCTGAGACTGCCATCTAAACACTTCTTGCTTTACTTGAATAAAAAGCTGAAAAAAAGTAAACAATATGAGTGGGTTAAATTTATGTTTCATAATGTTTCATGGGAGTTACTTCTTAACCTCAAAGACTGGTGGTTTATTGGGGTAAGCCCTTGGTTACAATAGTTAAAGGTAAATGCGATACATTCTGACTTGATTACTACATCACTATTTGTACCCTGGTCAAAATATCTGGGTGCCTCTGCAATCTCTGTAATTCACTTGGAGAGTCACCTCCATTGATCATGGCGTTGTACTATTGAACACAGTTTGTGTAAATCCTTTTTTTGGTTTTAGAGTTGGTCTATCATGGCAAAGAGAAAAGTCTTTGTTAAGAATCACTAGCATGTTGTACATGTATTTGGTTTAAATCTTGTTTTCAAAGCAATAGGAATAGAATTTTATGGCATTGTTGGTTTGAACCTCTTATGTATGCACAGAATGCGTCCAAAAAGGTATGACTGGCTTCCTACAATATTCATTGATTAAAAGCCTCTAGTTGCATTTTGATCTCCTTTCTTCCTGCAACTTGTTCCCTCCCTCTCCTTTGCCAATTCTTTTTTACTCTTATTGTAATTATGATATATGTTATGGCTTGTGGCAGAACCACAACAGATCTTTTGTGGTTGAATTTAAACTAGGGTCTAAGTAGCCTAAGCAACTTTGTAAATTGCTGACATCTCTGGTTCATTGCATTCGAGGGTGGGTTATAAGATTTGTTCATAAGAAAAAGATGGGGATTTTTTTTCTATTCATTGAATGCAAGGAATTCTTTAGATTTGAGTTGCACTATACCTGCATTCATAGAGGTATCCACTGACTAAGTGAAAAGAAAAAGATTTAATCGTTAAGAACATGAAAATACCTGTATGGATAGCCTTGATACTTTGAGCGAAACACTGAAAGCAAGAGACTGAAAAAGATGGTCACACAACCCAGTCCGACGAGGGAAAGAACTGTGAAGATAAAACAAAACAAAATAAAATTTATATCATATGGAGAATTGGTTCGATGGTTAGATCAACGACAAGCAACTCGTTATTTTATGTGCTGCCAAACATAGACAGAACAGAAATCCTGTCACACTATTATAACACTGACAAAACCAGTAGGGGGCAAGTAAGTATGATCTTGATTCAAACCGGGTAACCCTGAACTCCTGATTAAAAGCTACCAGGACCACCGAGCTGACTCGCTCCTACATCAAAATTATGAGTGTAGAAATTTTTAATATTTTTTATCTCGAACATTTAAGACTGGAAACCTTCAACCTGAACTTAGAATTGCATTGTTTGTATCTGAGTCTAAGCTGGTAAAACTTAATCCTTTCAAATCAGCCAAAGATTTATTTGAAATCACTAGTTGAGCTAAACAACACAAACCACTCACTTCTCTTCTTGCCTGGATCCCCCTTCATGTTCTGAGCTTCATTGAGCATGATGAATCCCACCACAACAGAAGTGTCTGAGAGGGGCTGTTAAGGATTTCTTTATCAAAACCCAATGCAGAAATAGCAGTGGTTTGCATAATTTAGAAAATAACAAAATAACACCACTTTAACAGTGTTGCAATGAAAGCAAGAAAGAGAAAACTACACTACCATTCATAAACTGAATGTGTTGAATTGTGCTCAATGGTTTTTATAGCCGCAACATCATAATTTTGTGAATGTTTTTTCTCTCCTGAGTAAGTTGTTTTTCCTGTACATTTTGTCGTTTTCCTGCAGATTTCTTGGCAATTAAAAATTTTATTTTCCCCTAAAATGGCAAAAAAAAAAACCACCAACCATACGTTACAGAAAAAAAAAAAAAAAAACTATTGGCATTGCAATGATTGAAAGGATACTCAGCAGCATCACAATGTAGGTCTCCATGATGAACTGGCCCTGACTGCTGCCGTGTATGTAGTGCTGTAACAAACATGTATCAGTGTCAAATAAGAAAAGGTCTTTTCTCATATTGTACATCAATCCCTTATGCTTTTGGCGGTGGCACAGAATAATAAATAAAACTTAAGTATTTCTTTTTGGTTTTTAGAAAATGAAGTTCCATTGTATGCTCAATGGTCTAATCTGCATGCCTATTCAGTATATTTATAGACAACAGCCAGACCACGCAAAAAAAAAAAAAAGGAAAAAAAAGGAGGAAAAAAAGAAGAAAAATTATGTACCAGACCAAGTACTTACACTATGATTAATCAAAGGAATTAATTTACTCTGGAAGTATGATAGAAAAGAAGACCTTTGGGGGACTCTTCACTGATCTATCTGAGATTAATCAGTACACTCAAGATTAACAAAAATTTAAAGATCATTCATACTACTTTAAGTAGAAACCAAACAAGTTAGGAAAAATTGAGGGCCCAGCAGCAGATGTATTCAAATTAAAAGGATAAAAATCATAATGTGCTTTAATTCAAAGTAATGTTTAAAATATTAGCAATATTTCAATGGTTTCGGTAATGTATCTCCTTTCAAAAAATCTAAAAACTGTGTTCGACTTGACAATGGCTAAACCAGTATCAGGACAACCAATCAGAATTTAACTTAAAGTAAAAGTAGGTTAACTCCAGATGATGTCAAACTTTGTAGGCGCTCGATTTCATACCTTTGAAATCTAATAATTTTAGAAGACTGTGAATTGATCAAAGCATCCATAAAGTTGTAAAATTAAATTTTATACTGTCAATTTTGATTCTTCTTTAGCTCAACAATTGTAAAAAAAAAATTGCTTCAACTCTAAGGACCTTAGGAAATCTCTCTATAAAGTACATGTATAATACAGGTTAGCTATGTGTTACCAATACACAAGAAAACAACAGGAGTCATGATAGTACCCTTGGACAGACAAAGATAATGAAAAAACTTCCTACCATTTGCCCTGTGTTGGGGTTTCTATGCATGACTGGTGGACCTCTTATGTGGTTCCACATCTGACCTGAAGTCATGGCAAATATGATAGCCTGGCAGGAGAAAGGACACACACACACAAAAATGTGGAAGGTTAAAGATTTGAAAGGTTTTTACCCTTTCCTTCTTGAAACAGTGATGCCAACTAAGGGTTTTACCCATTCCTTCTTGAAACAGTGATGCCAACTGGATCATTTTTTTTTTACTGACCTTTTTCACGAACTGGTACAGCGGCGTACCAGATTATGGATCTCAAAACACACCCCAAATTAATGTCAGTGGTATATCAAAGCAAAATAAGAATGATGTACTTATTAATCAAATTAAGTTTATTTGTATGCTTTAATTTTATTGAATTGAGAGAATTTCTACATTGTATGGTGATTAGCTGGCCTGACTGATTTTCAAAGCTTAACAAGCCCTGACCAATGTGATATCTGTGATATTCTTTTTAACATTTCTATGCCTCCATTGGAACCATAGTTGACTCTAGTTCTACATGTGATGCAGTAAGCCACACTAGCTTAACTTATTTTATTAATCTGATATTAAATCTCCATTTGTTTCTTTCTTGTCTAACCAATGTCAATTTTAACTCCTGTATCAATTTCTTTAATGTCCAGTAGACCAACATGATCAACATTTTTTTTTTTTATTTCTAAACTTGTATTTCTAGATTCTATTTGTAATCAATAAATCATGAAAGTCTAGTCTAGGTCTACATGAAGTCCTTAGATCTAGATACTCCTCCTACTGCCCTTGTTTAGACCTATTTCATGTATATATGCAGTGGCGCTTTGAATCACACAAAAAAATATCCAACTGAAGTCTTTGATCAAGATTAATTTTCACATAAATCAGATGTTCCAAACTCAAATCGAATGGCAGGATGTTTTTTCTTTGTTAGTAAATAACGCATGCTCAGTGATGTTCATACTTTTTCCAGTTCGCTTATTCCGTTAAATTGTTTTCAACATTTCCATAAAGTCAATGTACGAATGCACGCAGGTTGACGGAGAACTTTGACGGAACTCGGACCCGTGATTTTTTTTTTTTTTTACGGAACTTTGACGGGCAATTTTTTTTTAATACGGAATTACGCAAATTTACAGAAAATTGGCATCACTGTTGAAAGATTTACAAAACTTATAATCAGATAGTTTTTTTTTTTAATATCTTAATTCATAATTGCATTTCAATTAATTTTGTCTACAAACAGAAAAGCAAAAACTAAAGGAAAAACGAGAGGATGGCCCTAATAATTATAACTTTTGGAGGGTCTTACCAATGAGACAATTCCCTTAGACGTTTTGTAAGAAATTACACATAACAAAATTATCAGGTTTAAGATTTTATAAGATGTATGCTTTCCTTCTTGAAAAATTTAAAGAACTCATTAATTAATTACCTTTAGTTTTCTCGAAATCTCAATTTGTAATTAATGGCAATGATTTTATCTTCAAATATAAAAAAAAACAAAACTGAAAAAAAAATGGATGATCCTTATAAAAACAGTTTTGTTTGTCTTACCAATGAGACGATTCCCCAAGAGGTTTTATTGTAAAGAAACTCAAGATTGTTCCGCTTGAAATAAAGTAAGCCTCCAACCATAGCAAACAGCAAGGCTAGGGCCACAGTTCCTGAGTAGTTAGGTGGACGGAACACTCGCACCTGGATTAGAAAAATGAAGTAAATACTGTATGCATGTTTCGAAAAGAAAAAAACAAGAACTACCCAACCTTCCAAGGATTTTGCAGTTATGGGACAAACTCCACATTGTTGTTAATTATGAAAAGCGCACATACTTCAGAGATCTTCAAATGTTTTTGAAACACAAAATATTGAGGTTCTTAGTAGTGTAAAACACAATTACCCTACTCAGACATTACAGTTTCATCTTAGTAAACGAATTCCAGAAAAGGGCTTATCGACTCAAGATTTTTATGGCTATCAGTCTCACTGCATATAAACATGGGTAGAGTAATCTTTGGTTAACAAACATTTTCATGATGCAAATTGACCAAATGAAAAAAAAAAAAGAAGAAGAAAGGAAAAACCATTACCTGGATGTCTGTCCTTTCACCAACCCATTTGGCCAGTTGCTCTGCAGCAAATCCAACCCTGCAATCACAGAAGAATTTACAAAATTGATTGAATGAATGGTCCACTTGCTTCAAAACATTCAGAATCATTCATTGCCCTTTTATCAGTTTTGCTTTTTTATATATATTGCCATTAACATTGAGTCCAAAACGCTATACAAATATCAGTACTGTCAACATGGCCATAAAATATTTTTTTTTTAAACTTGAACATCTCCTGACTTACTTAAACAACTAAATCAAAGTTTCTCTGACTCAAAGCCATGAATTCAATTCAAACATAATGCAGAAAGGGCTCACCTGTTTATGTCTAAAGTGTCTCCCTTCTTTGGTTTCCCTTTAGCTGGGAAATGCATGAAAACAGGGGCGGTGTTCAATTTCATCTGATGACAAATATGAGGAATGAAAGGCTGTCAGTTTTGTTTAAGAGCCATATTGAAAACTCTATTATTTTTTTCTTTAAAAAAGAATGCTTCAAGAGATGGAAGAGCTGAAAAAAGTAGTATGCTACAGAAATTGAAAAAAAAAAAACCCAGAGAAACTCAACCATTTTAGGCACGGATACATCATTGAAATACTTTTTTTTATCTTACACTTTGGAAGATATCAACAGCTTCATCGTAGTCGACCAAGGTGAAAAAGAGTCTGTTGGAATACTGCTGCGAGTAGCGCCAAGAGTTGGCAAGGATCTGGTACTCATCATTGGCTTGCCTGAGAAAAAAACAAGTGAATAAGCAATTTTTTGTCTCTAGATCACTCACTGACTATATTTTTTTCAAAAAGATGTAATCGAAAAAAATATCTTTGAAAAAAAAAAAAGAAGGAAGCAATTCTAGATGACAAAGAATATTTTTGTAAAAAGGGAATGGAGAGTCTTAAATGTTTAATGATAATAATTAGCATATAGGGCTAAATTTTCTTACTTGCAAACTGAACAACCTCGCTGCGGCTGCAGAGCTGTAAGCATGACAATGACAGAGTAGTTTCTGGGCGGAGACTTGACATATTGTCGAAACTTGTCTCCCTTGAGTCGGATGATAGATTTTTTGTTGTTCCATTCCATCAATTGGTGAACCTTGTCGCCAAGACTGTCCTGAAAACTCATAGAAAGGGGTTGATTTTTTTTTAATTGAAATTTAAAAATGATGAGAATAAAGGCTAAAGGCAAAGGCAGAACTGTCTCTTGCTCAGGGAGGGGGGAGGGGGGTCCTTTTTTCCATCCAATGAGCTCCCTTAAGTAAAAGTGGAAACTTTTCGATCAAGAGCTGATAGAAGTTTTAAAATTCTTCTGAAGAGGATGGCTGTATGGAGTGTTTGATGCAAGCTGATTAATATATAAGGGGACTGAAAGTATGTCACAAATTATAATTTATAAAGAAAAAGGTTGTATACATGCTATGTCATGATAGTCATCACATCAATCCATATAATTTGTACAACCTTGCAAAGAGTCCAGATAACAACAAAGGTAATGCAAATCAAAATTAGAAAGGTGCAAGCAAGGTATAATCTGAAAGAGAAAACATTTGTCAAGGTGCTCAATATATATTTTTAGAGATGGAGGAGAAACAAAAATTATTTTCTGGATACAGGATATATAAAAAAAAAAAATGTGCCAACCAAGTTCAAGCTGCTACTACTTCTCTATGGTCCTGAATACTTCAGTTTCTTTCTCAATTTATTTATTTTTGGGAACTGTTTGGATAGCCAAATTGGTGAGACGGCACTCTAGACCACATAATCGACTTTTAATTTTAATCTAGTGTAGGGAAAGGTAGGAAGTGTCTAAATACTCTTAGATTCAAGCAGATACACTGCATTTATGCTCAGGACAGAAACAACATAGCTAAATTTGGACATAAGCACTAGATAGGCCTATGGACCTAGGGCTAAGTAATCTTGTGGCAGTGTTGTGGTACTGAGTTTTGACTTGACTCGGCAAAGTGGTCCTGGACACTTAGTTACGTGTGAGCAGCTTTTTTGACAGGTTGATAGTCGTCGTATCTAGATGCAGGGTTCGTCTTTATCCGATTCAGATACTGTGTTTCATTATACTTTCTTTAGATCTAAACCAAATCCTTCCGAAATATAGATTCTACTTCACTGACCATTGTTAGTTCTAGTGGGAATCTTACAACTTGTCATATTAATTTTAAAAGAAAGAAGGCTTGTAGTTTTGTATTTGCATGTTTTGTTTGATTCAAAAAGACAGGACACGATTTTATTGTATTCATTTGTTTATTTGAACACTGGTAGAATGCGGGTCGGGAAGAGGGGTGGGGACAACATACTTTTGTAAGCACATAAGAATTAAGCCAGATTGATCTGTTAAGCAATTGAAACTTTAGATCTCTATCTCTCTCTCTCTCTCACACACTCGCTTGATCTGTCTGTGTGTAGGCTATGTCTCTCTCTTTATCTTTCTCCCTCCCTCTCTCTTCTCTCTTCACAGTTTGGTTGACTCCCATGTAATCGAATCCTACCCACCCACACCTCGAATCCCGCCCACCAAGCCATTTGATCGCCAACAGGTTAGGGACCACAAAACTCAAGGAGTGCCGAGTTGTACGCTACCACGACGTTGTACTTGTTAACGGTCCCAAGACTGCCAAGCCAATAGCAGGCCTAGGCGGAGGCCGGGTCCTATATAAGCTTATCCCTATATGATATCTACGTTAGTCTTAGTAAATCTGAATAAGTGAATTCATAGATCTAGATCTAGATAGTTCTAGATCTAAATATATAGGACCGTATAAAGGCGGATTCCGACATGAGTCCTCAAATTCACAACAGTCTAATATATTGCAAATTACCTCTTTCTTCTTAGTTTGTGCACAAACATATGAAATGACTAAGAAGCCGACTAGAGCCGTAAACAAACTGTAGGCTGCCATCTTGATATTGCAGCGGAAGTCGGTCTAGTGTACGTGGGTGATCTGATGAAGGTGGTTGGCTGATGAGACTTTGGTGGTCAGCCAACCAAGAGGCACAGCATGTCATGTCTGCAACCGATATTTCTGATCTGTCCTAGTGATACGCATTGTCAATGGTAATGATTACAAGATAGTTGATTACGATGACAACCATGATGGGCGAGGCCAGCGGTGATCATGATCAAGCGTTGCAGGAGAAAATCTATCTCATACACGGCATTTATGTTCTCAATTGGCGATGGGTCCCAAGACTAACGTCTGACAAATTTAGAACATATTTTTGCCACTTTTATTTATAATTGACAATTCATGTAGCAAATTTAGCAACTTATATAACAACTATTTCTCACTTTTGTACACACATAAACAGTCATTGAGCGATTGAACTGGAGAAATTATTTATCCTAGATAGTAGGCCTACATGTAAGTTTTTAGCCTTTCAAAAAAAAAAAAATAATCCTCTAAACGAATATCACATCCGTATACCGATAAGAAAAAAAGAGTCCAAGTAAAATAAGTAATTAAGCTTATCAAACATGAGTTCTTTAAAAAAAAAGTGATGATCGAGACAGTCGCGCGTTGTAGTACTGCTTATTGGATGAGTACAAAAGGGGAAACAAGACTGGGATGCCACAATGGAAGGTAAACAAAAAAAATGAAGTATGCACAGTTAACTTGATTAGGCATAATATGATTTATTGCTATCATTGCTATCATATGTCTGTTGCAATTGGCAAAGACTTAAATCAGCTGGTTCTCGACCCCCCTTTCATTAGGTTATACTTTCTTTAGTCTAGATCTAAACCAAATCCTTCCAAATATTCACTGACTATTGTTAGTTCTAGTGGGAATCTTACAACTTGTCATATTAATTTTAAAAAGAAAGAAGGCTTATAGTTGTAAACAATGAGTTGTATGCTACCACGACGAACTTGTTAACGGTCCCAAGACTCTGCCAAGCCAATGGCAGGCCTAGGCGGAGGCCGGGTCATAATAATAATATTATATCCCTATATCTACGTTAGTCTTAGTAAATCTGAATATAAGTGAATTCATAGATCTAGATCTAAATATATAGGCCCGTATAAAGGCGGAGTCCGACTTGAGTCCTCAAATTCACAACAGTCTAATATATTGCAACTTACCTCTTTCTTCTTAGTTTGTGCACAAACATATGCAATGACTAAAAAGCCGACTAAAGCCGTAAACAAACTGTAGGCTGCCATCTTGATATTGCAGCGGAAGTCGGTCTAGTGTACGTGGGTGATCTGATGAAGTTGGTTGGCTGATGAGACTTTGGTGGTCAGCCAACCAAGAGGCACAGCATGTCATGTCTGCAACCGATATTTCTGATCTGTCTTAATGATACGCATTGTCAATGGTAATGATTACAAGATAGTGGTAATTTGATTACGATGACAACCATGATGGGCGAGGCCAGCGGTGATCATTATCATGCGTTGCAGGAGAGAATCTATCTCCTAAACGGCACTTATGTTCTCAATTAGCGATGGGTCCCAAGACTGACGTCTGAGTCTGACAAATTTAGAACAAATTTTTGCCACTTTTATTAATAATTGACAATTCATGAAGCAAATTTAGCAACTTATATAACAACTATTTATCACTTTTGTACACATATAAACAGGCATTGAGCGATTGAACTGGATAAATTATTTATCATAGATAGTAGGCCTACGTGTAAGTTTTTAGCCTTTCAAATAAAATAAAAAATAATCCTCTAAACGAATATCAGGTCCGTATACCGATAAGAAAAAAAGAAGTCCAAGTAAAATAAGTAATTAAGCTTATCAAACATGAGTTCTTTAAAAAAAAAGTGATGATCGAGACAGTCGCGCGTTATAATACTGCTTATTGGATGAGTACAAAAAGGGGAAACTATACTGTGATGCCACAATGGAAGGTAAACAAAAAAATGAAGTATGCACGGTTACGTTGATTAGGCATAGTATGATTTATTGCTATCATTGCTATTATCTCTTTCTCTCTCGACTCTAAATCAGCTGGTTCTCGACCCCCACTGATTGATGAGAGAGCCCCCCCCCTCATCTCTCTCTCTCTCTCTCTCTCTCTCTCTCTCTCTCTCTCTCTCTCTCTCTCTCTCTCTCTCTCTCTCTCTCTCTCTCTCTCTCTCTACAACAACAAGATAGAGATAGAGAAACCAACAAAACCACGACATATCTTGACAAGGTTTAAAGAGTTTGAAGATGACTCAACTAAACTCATTGAAGGTATCAAATTTTATGGCGAACCAGTATCAACTAATACCAACTCAACAGCGATATAGTCCGTATGAAGAAAAAAATATGGCCACCTCTACATTTCAGCCAACAAAAACAAATTGTAAGCTTAACTACTGCGTATTGAAACCGAAAGAGTACAATCAATATTGATTAAGAAAATACAAAGATCACAGTTAATGATTAAATTTAGCTGAACAAGAACGGACCAAGATCAGTGGGGTTTTGAAACTTATTGCTAGCAAACTGTCGCTGGCGGATCGCATCAACACTGCTACAGAGATAGATAGATGGATAGATAGATAGATAGATAGATAGATAGATAGATAGATAGATAGATAGATAGATAGATAGATAGATAGATAGATAGATAGATAGATAGATAGATAGATAGATAGATAGATAGATAGATAGATAGATAGATAGATAGATAGAGACAGA
>RQTK01000103.1:329697-392991 GCA_003991915.1 Elysia chlorotica | reverse complement strand
AAGAAGAAGAAGAAGAAGAAGAAGAAGAAGAAGAAGAAGAAGAAGAAGAAGAAGAAGAAGAAGAAGAAGAAGAAGAAGAAGAAGAAGTAGGAGGAGGAGGAGGAGCAGGTGGCGGACAAGGAGGAGGAGGAGGAAGAAGAAGAAGAAGAAAGAAAGAAAAAAAAGGTAGTATCACTTTCAGACGATAAAACTGGAAAGGGAAAGAGTAGAAAGAGACAGCTTTGTTCTGGAGCATACTCAATTTTCCTTTTATAGTTCAGTATTAGAATTTATGACAAAACTTCATAATAATGTACATGTATAAGTAGGCTATAACATGTTTTTCGTTTCCTCATCTTCAGGGTGCAGTCGGCGGTTTTGGATATGGTAAAGTATTACATCATACGTTTTGCTTTCCTTTCTTAAGTCTCACCACCTTTTGTTCTAGAAGAATTTAAGGTTTTATACAATACATTTTAATTTTGCTGATTGTAAATAGGATGTTCTCAATCTTTACCTTTAAGGAAAAAAGACATTGCTAGACTCATAAATAGATGAGACGTTTTTCTATCTATATTTCCTTATGAGAAGCAAAACGCAATGTTATGACATTTAACAGCTTATCAACATTGTAGATTTTGTATTTATGTAACATATACATTATTTTGAAAATATATTGAAAAAGAAATAAAGGACAGAAATTACATATTAGAATGTAACATTCTATGACCATTCAGTGATGTCTGATGTGGGCCTTTAGCCCTACACTGTTGCTTGGAAGAGCATGTTCTTTCATTATATCTAAATTTTATGAATAACTAATTATTTTTCTAATGTATGTGAACTAAAGTGTTTTGAAGTATTGGCAATCATTGGCCACCTCCTCTCTCCCATCTATCCTTTGCGGCTTTCAATACCTATGTCACTTTCCCTACATTAGGCCAGTCAGTTAGTCCATCCATACATTTTATTGATGATGTAACATATACAAATAATAATCAATTAGATGTACTTCTTATTTAAGATGGATTTCAAAGTCTAAATAATTATTGTCATAAATAATTGCTGAGGAATCAGGTTCTGTGATAAATTTAACAGAGGGAAAAGCCCTTCCGAGACAACTTTCACTTAACTTAAAATTTAAGTTAAATTAAGAGATATTTAATATTTTCTCTTTGTAGTTGTACCATTCAAAACCAAGTTGAATAATAATAAATCACAATGAAATTTGTAAATTAATACTATGTGCAGAAGATCTGAATGATCTGGTCTATCTCATGACCCACAATACCTTTTTGTTTCTACCATCAGGACTTGGCAGTCTAAGGAAGCCATAACCATCACACCAAAGTGTTCAAGACAGATAACCAGACGTGCTTTCTTCCAAAGATCTTTTTTTTTTTACCTCAATATTTTTCTCCCCACCTGCTTTTTTTATGCAGGTGCAATATACACTATTTTTCGTTCAATTAAACACTTAAATTCCGTCAAACCAGTGTTGCTGTTGTTTTTTTTTTACCGCTATTCAAATGTTTTGTTGCTAAGATGTTCCATTTTTGTGTGTCTGTTGATGAAGTTCCATTCCTGTCTTATCAAAGTATCATAAATCATGAAAAATAAATAAAATAATAATAACACAAAAAGTGAAATTTTCAATAATTTATTCCATACAACATAATGGATATTCATACGCAACATTTTATCTTGCTATTTTTTTCTTCTAAATTTTTATGATAGATGAGAAAGTAAATTTGCATAAGTCCATGTTTATTTGATGTTTTTGTCCTGCTATGTTAAATCCATCCCATCCTCAGAGCTATCGTCCATTTTCCATGGCAGCTCTTCCTCACTGCTATCCTCCTCCTCCTCTGAGTTACGCACTTCATCATCCTCTTCCTTGAGCCTCTTTTTTCTCTTCAATTGAGACAAAGCCAACAGGTACTCTGAGGTGTACTTGTTATGATCAGCACTGGAAGAAAAAAAAAACAAAACAGAGAACAAAGATGAATTGCTATTCTGACAAGTAGATTGTTTAAAGACAAAGTACACATGTATGTAAATACCTGTTATCTGTTAGCATCGCCACTTACGATGGAAGCTGACAATATCAATGCTGGAATGAATTCAAGCCATCCATTTCTATCCTCACAATGTATGTCAACATGAACATATGCTGGCTTTGTCATCATAACACTAATTCAGACTGAACTATATCGAGGTCTAACATAGAATAGCTTTTCTCCTGATTTAAAAATCACTTGCTGTGCTGTTTTCATATTCTTTAAAATCTTGCTAGACCCCAAGCCTATAATTATTCCAATTTCAAAAATTCACTTGTAACACCTATGGTGTATGTTTTAGCCACTTTTGGGACCAAATTTTACTACAACTTGTGGCAAAAATTGAGAAAAAAAGAAGTAAGAAAAAATTAGTTTGACTTGGACTTGGAGACAGTGTAATTTAAAAAACTTACATCTTCCTTAGTTCGTCATACTTTCTTGATATGTTCCTCTGGAGTGTCCGTAAAGAGGTCATCACCTGCTGTGACCGCTGCTTCAGCCTGGGGCCGTGTGAGGTGAGGAGAGGCATGAGCCACAGCAGGTAGAACTCAACATGGGCTGTGCCCTCCAGCATGTGGCCAATGAAGGCGAGCAGTTTGTCAACATACACGTCTGACAGGGATTCAACAATCATAGCACCTGTGAAGAAACAAAAAAAAAAAAAATATTATCTAAGTAATGACAAAGCTCAAGTTTTATTAATTTTTGTAAATATTCAAGTATTAAGCTGGTAGGAAAAAAAGAAAAAAAGAAAAGAAGATCAGCAAAACTTGATCTTAAATAGGACACCAAAGTGGAACACCGTGAACTTGGCTGATAGATTACATTGGACTGACACCAACCAAACCATGTGGTTGCCAAAGTAGGGCTCACACAAACCTGGATCTCCTGCAGCAAAGTAAATGCTCTAACCCCATTGCCACCCCCCAAAAAGCAATCAGGATATTACACCAGCTACTCTTTGCAGCTGAACATTCATGTTCACACAATGAGCGATAAATTAACCACCCACCTTTAATCCTGGCATCATAGGTGCTAATCGACAAGTAAGTTTGGTTACACATCCCAAAACCTACATGTAAATGGATTTTATCGGCCAGCTGTGGCAGGCCGAGTTTTGGTGTGAGTCACCCGTAAGTTAATCATCAGCGATGCCAATGGAATCTTTTCTTTTTCACTGAACACTTTCGCATAAAGCAGCAAAGCATATTAATTCCAAAAACGCAACCACTTGATAAACCTCTAGTAAACTGTGAACCGCCAACCTTAGATCTCCAGCAAATTGTCATTAATGTATTACAACAAGCAATGGTGACGTTTAATAATGAACCTACCACTGTTTACAATGTAGACTCCAGCTTTTAGTGTGCCTCTACATTAATAAGTCAGAAGTATATGCCAAAATATAAGTGATATATCATTGTAAAGGGAAAATAATATCTATCTTGCTAAACTTTCAGATTAAAATTAGGCTAATAGGTTTTTGCTTCATCTTCTTTGAAACTTGTGTCCAATATATAGCAGAAAGAAGAAAAATAAGTTTTTATGGATTACCTCTAAATGTAAAAAAAATGACTTATATCAAAATTGTAGCGCAGTGATGATATATAATATCACAACAAACAATGGTGACATTTAACTTACATACCACTGTTAATGGGTATGGACTCCAGCACCTCCTGAATGAGAGTTGAGTTGGTTGCTTAACGTCCAATGTCAGCACTATATAGGCTATATTGTACACAGGCCCTAATACTGACGTCTGAAAATTTTATGCGATGCCACACACAAGACAGAGCAGGGAGACCTGGACTCCTGTCTCAGCTGGTCACATTATACTGACACCGACCCAACCAGTAGGGGGACAAAAATCAGACAAATCATTTTTTTTACCAATTGTGGGATTTGAACCGCAAACTTCTTGATACATAGACCAACGCTCTATCACTTGAGCCAATGTACTCCCCAGCTTTTGGTGTGTATCTACTATAATATATGCTAATATCACAACAAGCCATTTTGATGTTTAACCTACCACTGTTTACGGGTATAGACTCCAGCACCTCCTGGATGAGAGCCTGCTCGTTGAGGCGGAACGCCAGCATGAGAGCGTCAGAGTGGTCTCCCCTGTCCCTGGCAGCCCTCACGCTGGCCGGAGTAACGTCCAACTCCAGAAGGAAAGGATCAAACACGAGCCCTTGATCCAGCGAGTAGAGGAGCAGCCCTTCCGTGGTACACGCCACCCATGATCTGCCTGCACACAGTTTGAGAGGACATTCAATTTTTTCTTTTTTTTTGTCTAGGCTTTTTAATAATAAAGTCAATTATTAACATTATTGGTATGCTGTTTTTAACCATCCGTCTCTCTGACTCTCTTTCTTCCTCTTCTTTTTCTACTACTTATCTCTCTCTGCCTTTTTTTTTATTGGGGGTAGAAACTTGCCATTTATATGATTCGAATATTGTTTCCATTTTTAAAAAGTGACAAAAGCCACCAACAAATTGAAGGGTTTCAGAAATGACCAAAGTTCAGTATAATTTCAATTAATTTGCTATACCTGTACACAATCATTAATCAGAATGGATTTTTTTGTGTAAGGAAAACCGAAAATTTAAGTAAAAAAAAATGTTATTGCAAGCATTTTTAAACTTTATAGATCCATGGGTCACAAAGTAAGTTGATCAAGCACATTTAGAATATATTTCTCTTACCTCCTATTTATCAGGAAGGGAATAGGCGTGCAATCATTATATCAACAGATAAGCAAAACATACAAAGTTTAGAGATATATATGTGTTTTCAGTAGAACCAGATCTCCCCCCCCCTCCCCCCAAGATACCTTCAAACCGGCCATATTATTCTCCCCACCTATGCTTGGCATTAACAGTTCAGAAAAAAATATTTAAAAAGTAACAGGTTAATTAACAAACTAGTGCCTTTTTTTATCACACTGAACTGAAGCAAGTTCCGGTTTTGAAAAAAAACAACTATCTCTTTGATTGTGGAAAAAAGTGCACACAAAAAAAAACGCACTTACCAGTCGGAGAGAACTGCAAGGAGTAGACTCGAACCTCTGGCCTCCAGAAGCGAGAGCTGTGGTCTCCCCGCTTGACCCCAGGCAGAGCAATGGCCGTCCCATCTTCAGACTGGCCGGTGTCCACCAGAGCCATGCTGCCCCAGGCGGTCATCTTGCGCTTGTCTAAAAACTCCTAAATCAAAATAAAAATTTCAAAAAATATATTTTATTCACATGGTATTTAGCTCATTATTTATAAATGCATAATGACATACATTGAGAACAGACTTAAAAAAACAAAAACTTGCGAACAAAAAGATTGTAAACATGCCATAAAAATGTATGGTACTAAAGAAGCCTATTTTGATACCCAAAATGAATTGCCCAAGATATTTCTATCCAGTATGTGTATAATTAATTGATAATAAATGGAGCTAGTCATTCTTATACATATGCTTCATAGCTCTCAGTATATTTTTTACATAAGAAAGAAAAACTTTAAAGCTGAAAGTCCATCAGACAAAAGCACATATTGAAATCTTTGATGAGGATAAGATACCTAACTTTACATCAATGAAACAAAAGCCTTTGCTCTTTAAAAAAATAAAAACAGCCAAATAAAATTCAATCAACTTTCACTTTGTACTAAAATAAAAATTTTATAAATAAATAAATGCAAAATGTTAACCTCCATTCCATCCAAAGAGTGGTTGCAGGAGATGGTGAATTTCTTGACAAGCATTTGGTCCAGGACAGAGTAGATACAAACATTCTTTGATTTCCCTGCTGCAAGCACACAGGTGCCGTCAGCACTGTAGCACAACGTCTCAAAGGCTCTGAAACAAATTGGAACCATTAAATAAAAACAAAACAAAAACAAAATGACGAGCTAGGCCGACCTCTACCAGCATAACACAACAAAAAGAAGACAAATGGTTTCACAAGATTTCATTGCCTCATTTAATTGTGGACCCATCTCCATCAACTATGGATATTCTAAATCATTTATGCCACATTATATACCCCTACATGACATTTATTACTTAACATATGACATTTGTATTATACAGTGATGTATCTTCACTGACCCTAACCTATGCCATCTTTCAGTAATATGTGATATATTTTGTCTTTACTAGTGTGTGATCATAACCAGTGTAATATTTCATATTCTTATTTATTTTATATACATAAATATCTTATATTTTTATTTATGCATACACAGTATATCTATACACTTTTATACTGTCTCTTTTAAATAATAATTACTATACAACCAATGGGTAGCATGTCGATGAAGCGGAGTGGGCAGAGAAAAAAGTCAATTTAAGAGAAATCGCTCGGTAAAGATATTAAAGAAAAAATTCCGTAATTTGAAAATATGTCGATATAACAAAATGTTGATAAATCGACTGTCGATATAAGTGGATTATACTGTAGTTGAGCAAAGTGGCTTTGACCAAATGACTCTCTGATTTTTACTTTCTTGACGTTGAACTTGAAGTCATGGCTTTGTTTCTATGCTAACAATTTAGCAATCAATCATAATAGACTCTTTGCTTTGGACTTCATTAGGTGCTAAAATTTCTCTGTCATCAACAATATAATTATTTTGCACTGATTAAAAAAACAAAAGCATCTGATGTTTTTCCAGAAACTTTATCTGTGTCTTTACGAGGATAACCTAGGTCATGCCTTCCTTCTACAGCACCTTTTTGCTGGGCAGATGAAGTATCCCAGAAAGTTATATGGGCATTCAGAGTAGCAACAGCAAACTCTCGTCCGTCGGGTCGAAAACTCAGGGCCAGCACTGCAGAAAGCATCACATATCACATTAGTTCAAAGGCAGTTTATTTGACTTTTTATATTCAATTCTTTAATGAATGTTCTGAGAGGTTATGATTACAGTCAACAGAAAGGTTGAAAACTTTTTCAACTCAGGGCTAGTACTATAGAAATTATAACATATCACATAAGTTCAATAGTGGTTGTTTCTTTTTCACATGCAGTTCTTTAATGAATAACACAAACTTTTGTAAAATAATACAGATAACAGAAAGTTACTTTGGGTAAAAATGATTTTTAATGATCCAATGTTGCTGATCAAATAACACAGTTATTATTACATTTAAGATTAACCTCTTAGAGACAGCCTAAAAGTTTATTTTATCCCAAGTCAATATTAAACAGTGACTGTAAAGGAATAGAAATGGAATTGGTGTCTCAAAAATAGTTTATGTAAAGCCATAGTTTATCTTAAGCGGATACAACTGCATAGGTTTGTGGACTTATTCTCATGGGCGAGAACTGACCACTTTTTTCTTTACTTGATCTTTTTTCTCAAGGGGTAAATGTGTGTACTTTGTAGGTCATAAATGCTTTGTTTTCTATTTTATTTTACTAAGAAAACCACACTAAACCATAAGTAAAAAAAATACTGGACTTTTCTGGGTTTATTTTAGTTTCAGTTTCAAGCCTATGAATATGGATTGTCTTGCATGTGCAGGCATCATCACAATCAAATTAGACAGAGACAATTTCCTTCAGACCTATAAAAAGGATACATTTTTTATTAACAACCATTCAAATTTTAGGACATTCTAGTAGTCACCTCAAATAACGTATTTATCTTGTGCAGTACAGAAGTTGCCTCTGACATCAACTTTATTCTTATACTGATTTGACAGTATCTTTCCTCAACAGAACCTCATAAATCCTTATTTTAATACCACTAGCAGTGAATATCAGGCACTGCCATCTCAATCATAAAACCTGAACACATGTTTGCCATGTTCAATTCCATATAAAATAGCTAAGAAACATAAAACGTATGATCTACCTCTTGAATAAACAAAAAAAGTGATTTATCCAAGAAACCATGGGCTACAGTTTTCCCCCACAACCAGTGATTAATCAAACTCAACTTACCATCCGAGTTGAGCTGGATAGTTTCCCTCACGCCACCATGTTCGTAGATTCCCCATAGCTTGACGGTCTTATCCCAGGATCCACTAGCGAGAGTCCCATCTAACGCGCTGAAATCTAAGGAGCTGATGGGTGCTTGGTGACCTGCAAGAGTCTAGGAACACCAGGAACAAAATTTGGTTTGAAATTTCAAAAAGCTGATAGGTCCCTGTTGACCTACAAAGTTCTTATTAAAATTGGTGAATCAGAAAATAAGGCAATGATTATCAATGCTACACCCTTCAAAGAATGCGTGCAACAAATAAATTTTTATTTCTACAGCCCTCTACCCCAAACTGACTTTGGGTCAGAGAGCTTTACATTTAAAACATGATTGTGCATTTTGCTATATTACTAGGCCTATATTAAAATTCTTAGAATTTTATATATAGCTATAAATAATTGTGTGGAAAGTTAAAATACTGGTGAAACTCTTTTATTAGAGAATATTGAGTGGACTTTCTTTTGTATTTTTCTCTGTTGGGTCCAACGACAGATTCATGTAGGCTATATAGTGGACAAGTGCCAAGTTTTACTTCTGTTAATTTTACATGCTGTTACAGAGGGAGAGTGCAGATATACCATGACTCTTGTTTCAGCCTGTCACATTATACCTCCAGACCCAATGAGAACGGGACAAAATCGGAGAAATACATTTTTGACCAATCATGTTTTTTTACCAGGGATCGCCCAATTGGGAGAACGCTCTACCACTTGCAGTTTGTCCCTCTACTTGGCTGGACTCAAATGCAGAATCACAACAGAGGCCGGGCAAGTTTTAATTTCTTGATCTAACTTTGTTATAACATACTTAAGCTCACAGCTCTTTCGATTAAAAATAATGTGCCTTTTACTAAAAATTCTTAGAGCTTTATACACAGCAATTATTAATTATACCAACTTAAAATACTGACAAAACTCTTTAATCAGAGTATAAAGCGTGGAAAGATCTATCTTGACATTTCATAGTTCTTACTTGTAACAAACGACCAGTCTTCATGGTCCAGACATATATCATGAATTCGGACGTCCCCCCAGCACACACAATCTCCCCGGCACCGTCCACAGCAACACTGGAGAACTGGTCTGGCTTGGGGGATGTCAGGGTCTTGTAGTTGCGGTACCTTTCCGTGGGGGAGATTCAAAGAAGGTTAACAGTAACATTCAAGTTTAAGTGGCTTATGTAAAAAAAAAAGAAGAGAGAGAGAGAGAGAGAGAGAGAGAGAGAGAGAGAGAGAGAGAGTCCACAGAAACATTGCAGAACTGGTCAGGTTTGGGGGATGTCAGAGTCTTGTAGTTGCGGTACATTTCTATGGAGGGATTATAAAAAAAAGAAGGTTGAACAGAAAACTTTGGGCGGATGTGTAAAAAACAAGAACAATGTGAGAAGTGAATATGATACTTCTAGTAAAGGTTGGCATGGTAATATTAGTAATAGTAGATCAGGACTAAAGATTGCTTGGTCAATGTACATATCACTTATCTGAGGGTAAGGGAGAGAGGGTAGAGAGAGAGAGAGAGAGAGAGAGAGAGAGAGAGAGAGAGAGAGAGAGAGAGAGAGAGAGAGAGAGAGAGAGAGAGAGAATAGAGAGAGAGAGAGACAGAGAGAAAGACAGAGAGAGAGAGAAGAGAGAGAAAGAGAGAGAGAGAGAGAGAGAGAGAGAGAGAGAGAGAGAGAATATTCAAACCTTGTGAGATCGAAGGCTCTGACTGTGCCATCCAGAGAGCTAGAGACGACACTTTTCCCGTTCTGTGTGACCTTCACCCCAGTTATCTCCGCAGAGTGCTCAGGAAAAGTTACAAAGCAAAACCCTGAGAATGAGTTCCAGACTTTGACCTGAGGAAACACAACAGCGCTGTTACTTGGCTGCACTCGCATACTCAAGTTATACAGAATCACAAGACAACCCGATGTCATAAATATAATAACTTTGTCGTAAGTGGGGTATGAAATAAAGTTGAGTTTATGTCCAACGTAAGCACCATATGGGCTATATTGTGGATGGACTCCAAGACAAACATGTGACAATTGCTTCACAGAGACAGTGCTGGGATACCTGGACTCCTTTCTCAGCCAGTCACATTATACTCAACCAACCAAAGGGGAAAAAATCGGACAATTTAATTTTTTACCACAATTGTGGGTTTGTAAACGCTGACCTCCTTCTTGGGACCCCAACCCTCTACCATTTGCTAGTTGTCCTCTTATTTGGCTGCTATTGCATACAGAATCATAACACAGCCTGATCAAGTTTGATTTCATATATAACTTTGTTGCAAACAAACAAGGTATAAAGTTGGGAAAAGTTCTTGAATAAGACTACACTGTTATGCTAAGCATATTATGCTTAATTTTGATTAACCCAGAAATTTTAATTTATAGTGAAGTCCCCATTATAAAAATAGTAGTTTAAATTTAATCTAGGTGGATTCACTATGTGGAGGAGCCTTTCTCGAACCATCTCCCAATAACCATGACCTTCTGCATTTCCCATTCACAATATTCCAAACTGATGTGCAATTCCATCTCTCCATCTCAGACTTGGCTTTCCTCTTCTTCTTTGGAATAGTCTGGGTCACTAAACAAAGACTCTTGACAACCATTGATTGTCTGACATTCATGCCAGACTACCTGTGCTTCAATTCTTTGATTTTGCATGTTGTCTAATCTATGTATTAGTTATGTAGTCAAGCAGGGATACATCAACCATCTGTCTCTTTACCTTTTTCTGGACAAGAGCTAGAGATTTTAAATGAGTTTCAGAGAGAGGGCTAACAATTCTGCAGCATAATTATGTCATTACAGGGAGTCTTTTCTTTACTTTAGAACTTTTTTCTGTTCATCAAAATGTAGCTCCTTTTTCCAAAAGCATTCCATCCCAGTCCAATTCGTTTCTTATTTTCTATTGTCTACATCACCGTTTGTCTAATGGTTTTGCCCAGACGGAGTTATATAACACCCTGGTTTATACCCGAATAAGTGTCCAGTGCAAGTCTCACCTTCCCATCGCCTCCACCAGTGACAATGTTGTGCCCGTCTGGCGAGTATGTGACGCACGTCGTGTCATTGCTGTGACCTTGCTGCTTAAGTACGTAGGACTGCGACTGCCACTCCCACACAAGCAGCTGCCCCAGACCCCCGCAAGCGAGGCCAATCCAGTCCCCTGTGTTGTTGATGGCTACGGAGTCAACCCTCTGATCAGAAATACTAAGGACAAAAAAAACATTTTCCTTTATTTATTTATTTTTAAATTTAAATGTGGACCTGTAAATATTAGAAGTAAGAGCATAATATTATTACATGTATTCCCCGTAGTTCAGATTACAGTTGATACAATAAATAAATAAATACATACATAAAGAAGAAAGAACATTGTCATATTCATTACAACAAGAAGAATGTAACTAAGGGTCTCTGCAAAAAATCAATAACTCACTTGTGCCGGTATAAAGAGAATGTAAAATTATGGAAATATACTACATCAGATCATACAATGTTAAGGAGAATGTAAGGATAACAAGGATATCATAATTATCAATTCTACTCTAATCACTGTATGAAAAATGTAAAGGATTTGAGGATATTAGGCTGTGAGCTAGTCTGACAGAGTGACGCTGTGTAAGCACACAGTGTGTATTGTTCTAATTTGCGCAATGCATGCTTGGTCAGATACAGGCCACAGCTACAGTGCCATGCTGTTTTCAGCCTTGTATAAATTCAATCTTACCTTAGAGAGTGTATCATATTGAAGTCGGGCATTTCGTGCAAATAGAAAGTACCATCAGAGAAGGCAGCGACCAGTAGATGGGTTGACTTGTGAAACGCAGCAGCTGTTAACTCTGAAAATTCTGAATCTTTCCTCACATCTCGGTAGCTAAATCTGGAGGGGAAATAAAAATAAACAGCTATAAACATTTAATTATTGCACTTTTGTTGTGACATCAGGGGTTTGTGTTATTTCTAGAAGCAATAAAGGATTATTCATTTCATTAACCCATATCATATCATATTCAATTGAAACAGCAAAAGCTAAGCTTTTTAATGATATCTTTGGTTTTGAAGTTTTGATGCACCACCCTAGTGAATATCACCGTTCTTCAATTGAGTTTATCTCTGGGTCAGAAAAAGTATCCTATTTAGAGTATCTATTGAGATTGTCTTCAGATGGATGCCAGTATTTATTATATATATATATTATTATAAAAGAGAAACAAGTATAAAGTGGTCTAAAATCTAGATAACACTGCATTATGAACAAACATAAAGCTACGATCAAGATATAAAATTACAATCAATAATACTTTCATCTGAATGAAAATTACTGTATAGGCTTCTCCAATATCAGGAAAAATGCAAGAAAGAGTTCTAAAAAATTAATATTTTTCATTAAAAACCTCAACTCACTTTCCTCCTGGATTATATCTGACTTTCGCAATAATTGAATCCTCTGAGGAAAAGAAAAATTTATTCCAATTAAAAAATTAGGCAATTTTGTTAATGGTTTCGTGCAGCGAAATTTGGTGCTATAAACATAACACATTAATCACAAAACACGTTTTGCATTTACTATCAAGTTATCTGATCTGTTATGGGTTGACTATTTTCTTTTGAGAATTGCGATAGTCCTGAACAAATATGGTGAAACAATTTAAAACCTGCTGTTACTGATTAGGGGATGGTTTACAGCAAATTCATGGAATAACTGCATAACATGCAGAAAAAAAATAATTAGAGATGTTTTTCTCCTTTGCAAGTCGAGGCCTACAAAGTGTAAGTTAGTTAATCTACAACTTTCATTATAGCCCTCTAACTCTGCAGTAGGTGTTAAATAGGATGCCACAAAAGTTTATATAAACATGGTTTTTCAATTAACCAAAGATTTTAAAACATACTTTGAGACTTTACTTTCTATGATAGAGACATTTATCCTCTGAGGTTTTTTCTTCTAAATGATGACCACCACTTCTGTCTTTTTACTATTTAATCCCAGTCCTTTATACCACGCCTGTTCTCTTCTTCAACAATGTCTAACAATCAAGATTTCATTTGATTAATGCAGTGTCATTGACAAATCCTAAATTGTTTATGCTCTGCCCTCGTTATGTCATTCCCTTTTCGCCATTATGATGTAACCGTTCTTTGACTTTAAACAACTCATGGATGAGCACATTTATTTCTTAGTGATTTTTTTTGCATTTAACTTACCTTTCACAAAATGGCTAAAAACTTATGAACGATTATCATAACAACTTAAGTACACTTAGGCAAAGAATTAGATCCAAAGTAAAAATAAAATACCATTCTCTTTTTCCTTTCTCTTCTTTGTTGTAGCGTTACTGGTATCTTCACCCTCCTCCTCCTCACTCTCAGCTTCTCTCTCTTGTTCATCATATGGCTTTAATCCATTGAGCTCTGTATCACTCTGCCAGACAAAAACATAGCCATCACGCGCCACACAGTAAACCTGGAATCTTGAGTCAAGAAATTATCGCAATATTGAAAGCACAGTCAAAACTATGATTTTTTGTTATTATCTATGTATCCCATATCTGTCTTGCTTGATCTTTGCTAAGAAGGATTTTTCTATTCTTTGCATAAAATGAAAAAAAAAGACCACAGGAACACCCTGAAATGAAGGACTATGGGTAAATAATAAAGGATACATCCAGAGAGTTGTAGTCGAAAAACGACCCCACCACAGAATCTCGCAATCCTCCAAGATCATAAACACTTAAGTTTTTCAGTTTCTCTACAGCAATCACTCGGGTGCGCCGATCTCTGGATCCTGTGCATAGCACTCTGAAACAAAGAGAGATTTCACTTTATCTTCATATGGATTGGATACTTCAAGGGCTAAAGACTTTGTAAATTAATTTTCAAGGATTTAGAGCCCCGACACAAGAAGCTCAAAGCTACATAAAAAAGAAGAATATTCAATTCATGATTAAAAAATTTTTTTTTATTATTTGTTTATTCAATTCATATTGGGAAATTATTTATGAAAAAAAAATTAAATAAAAAATGTTAGAAATTTGCAAATGTTGCCACTTTGTTAAAGATGTGAAAACCCCAGATCATTAACATAAACAAAGAATAATTTTAGTCTTGCTGTCCACAATAAGGGGAAAAAATTCAATGAAATCAAGACTGTAAAGCATTTATAGATGTAGTGCTTACCTTGAATCTGAAGTCCAATCGATGCTTGTTGTTTCATCAACATGGCCAGGATATGTACGGTGAAGCACAAAAGGATTGAACTCTCGAGTCTTTCCTGGGGCGTTGAAAACTTGCACCACAGTATCCCTTGTTACTGCAAATTTGCTGTGAAAAGTTTGGAAACAAGACACATTGTCATAAAATCATTTTAAAATGGAGGTATTAAAGAGCAACAAGTTTGCACAAATGTGTTTGACAAGAGGATGATGTTGAATCTCAACGACCATGCAGCTGTTAGTTAAGACTGTCTCAGCAATTCCAAGCAGAAGAAAACAGCACTTGATCAACAAATTTATTCCAACAAACTTTAAAATATATCTGCTGATCAAATAGCCACCATTATTCTTATGACTATGCTACATGTCTTTCTATGCCACATCCATCCATCCATCCACCAAGTACCATACATTGTAGGGTTTGCAATCATGCCCATGGGCTCCCACACTTCCCAATTCCTTGTTGCTATCAATATATCAGTCAATTTTAATGCATTAAGCCATTTTGTTACTGTCCAATGTATTCTCTTCTTGTTTTCCCATACTGAGTTTCCCTTGATCATTCCAGTTTCCATAAGATGTTCCAGCTTTTCTTTTCTCATCACATGAGTGATCTTGTTGTGCTAGCTTCCTGTTAGATTGTTTCATTAGACTTTTTTGTTGTCCACGAAATTCTAAGCATTCTCCTTAAGAGCTGCAATTCAGCTGCCTGCCATCTATTATAATTTTAAGTTTTGGTTCAATATATCACTGAACACTTCTTATTTTTTGTGTGCTCTAAAACGGAGGAAAAAAACAAACACCACTTTTTGGATTCTCCACCATTTCAGTAAAATAATTGTCAAAATCAAACGTTAACATGCAGCATAAATTAAAGGCAACTCAGCAATAGGAGAATTAAGAAAAAATTGCTCTTAACATTTAAGAACCATATGAAAGCATTCTCTAACCGAAGTAATTTATGTTACAGTTAAGCATAATACCATTGACCATTTTTGCTTAGTTTAGTAGCAAATGGTTAATTTTCAAGAATAATTGATTATCTTATCATTGCTCTTAACATTTAAGAAACTTATGAAAGCATTCTCTAACAGAAGCAATTTATAATGTTACAGTTTAGCATATTACCATTGACCATTTCTGCTTAGTTTAATAGCAAATAGTTAATTTTCAAGAATAATTGATTATCTTATCATTGCTCTTAACATTTAAGAAACTTATGAAAGCATTCTCTAACAGAAGCAATTTATAATGTTACAGTTTAGCATATTACCATTGACCATTTCTGCTTAGTTTAATAGCAAATAGTTAATTTTCAAGAATAATTGATTATCTTATCTATGGTTAATAGTGCATACCTCCCATCTGGTGCAAACTTCACCTGGCTGACAGTGTGGTGGAAGTGATGTGTACCCAATATGCTATTACTCACGAGACTGATCAAATGACCTTCACCCTCTGAGATCAAAGAAAAAAATATTGTATCAATAAAAATACATGTTCAATTAGTCTATAAGTAATATAAATATGTGTGACAATGATAACAATTAGTATACTACCGAAATAATTTCTACATAGATATTATCTTGCTGTACTTGGATCTAGTTCATAAATATAAAACCCTCAAACCATTTCAGTCTGCACTGTTGAAAACGTTTTTTTTCTCTCTTTCCTTTTTGTTAAAAAAAACAAGCAATGTAGATACTTGAGGCAAAGCTTATCAAATTCCATCTATAAAGCACAGACATAACCGTTTATAAAAGTCACACTGTTACCACCATGACATTAACCTACCTTCAGTGACAACAATGGCTAAACGGCCATCTGGTGAGAGAGCAGTGCACACAATGTTCACCTTTGTTTCCACAGGCAATGTTTGTGACTTGTTGCTATTGAGATTTAAGGACAAGAATATATTGGAATCACATTGAGTTTGAGATTACTCATGTTTAGATAAACATTTAAACTATAGCTACGTCCCTATTCCCTTTTTTTAATTTATTTTAGAACCTAGTATAAAAGTTTTAAAAGATACAAATCACCATCAATAAAAAAAAAAAGCTAGTTGACTAATTTGTGTCAGGAAAACTTGTCGTTCAATAGACATTTCCTTAAATAAATGTAAATGATTTTTAAATTTGCTTTCCTATAATAAATGTAAATGATTTATAAATTTGCTTTCCTATAGATTGATTTCCAGTCTACATTCATTAAAATTGATGATTATTAAGCTGCTTACTTCTTCAGATCAAATGCCGATATTCTGTTTCCAACTGGACTTATGACAGTGTTCCCATCTGGTGTGAAGGTAATGTTTCCTTTGCGGTAAACAGATCCAAGTAAATTATTGAACTGAAATATTAAAGAGCATAAATTATGGTCATTGAATAAATCAGACATGTTGCTGTAAAACTTTGTTAGATATGCACTAAATATTTATAAATGATGTTTTTTTGGTGAAAGGACCATGAGTGTTTTTGTTCAAATACTGGGGTCGACCTGACGAATAAAGTGAAACTACTTTAACGTTGCATAAGTCTAAAGAACATGACAATAAAAAAAATGTCAAATACAAATTTCTAGATACATATCGATTATGCACATTATTTGAACAGTTGTAAACACTAGAGTACGTATAGTGCCTATAGACACAGCCAATTTTAACATAAGAACTAAAGAGGCAGGGACAAAAGTTACCCCTAACTTACAGATATGAATGTTACCCAAGTGTCAAAGAAAGAGCTTAAAAATATTTAATGGTAGACTAGGGACCAAAACGGAATTTAAAAAGTAAAATCTAGATCTAGATCTAGTGCTGCATGTGTAGAATCCTTTCTCTTCATACAGTCTCGAATGTTGTTGCGTTGCCTTGGTTTAACATCCAACATCAGCACTGTATAGGCTATATTGTGGACGGACCCCAAGACGGACGTCTGACAATTTTATGTGCTGCCACACAGGAGACAGGGCGGGGATACCATGACTCCTGTCTCAGCCTCTCACACTCGCTTACTCTGCCTGTCTTTCTCTCTCTCTCTTCCCAGGTTGACTGACTCCGATGTAATCGAATCTTTCTCACCCACCCCTCTAATCCCGCGCACCAAGCCAATTTGATCGCCCACAGGCTAGGGACCACAAAACTCAAGGAGTGTCCTCTCTCTCCTCTCTCCTTGGTTCCCAATTATGCCAATCCCATGGATCTAATCTAGGTCTAGATCTAAGATATCTTGTTATAATCAGTTTACCTGAAATGCGAACTTCATACTTGAACATCGGGTTCTAGATCTAGAATCTAGATCTATCAATAAAATACAAATAATTATCAAAGACTCTAGTCCAGACCTAATGTCATGGTGCTAAACGTGAGTTATAATATAAAGATCTAAAGTAGGTTCTAGATATCTAAATCTAAAGAGTAAATCTAGACATTGATCGGGTTCCCATTGATCAAGATCTAGATCTAGGTCTAATTATTTTTTTACACGCGACTTTTGTTTTGAAGAATGTTACGTTTCGTTAAATCATTCCTTCGGCTTAATCCATATTTTTAAACATCTTTAAAGCCACGGAGTTCCAAAAACTACAGGAGACTGAGTCTAAAGAAAATTATGTCACGGCAAACATGTACTAATAAACTTTAAGATAGTCGTCGTAGTAGTGGTGGTGGTAGCGTTAGTAGTGTAAGTAGTAGTAGTAGTAGTATTAGTATTAGGCAGCAGCAGTAGCAATAACAGTAGCAGTAGTAGTAGTAGTAGTAGTAGTAGTAGTAGTAGTAGTAGTAGTAGTAGTAGTAGTAGTAGTTAGTAGTGTAAGTAGTGGCAGTGGCAGTGGTAGTAGTAGAAGTAGTAGTAGAAGTAGTAGTAGTAGTAGTTGCTGTTGTTGTTGTTGGTGTTGTTGTTGTTGTTGTTGTTATTATTGTACTGGTAGATCATGGCATCATTGGCTGGTACCGAATGTTCTGTTAAGTTTTTCGCTGTGAGAGAAACTTGTATAAATATAATGCACAAGACTTCGATAGTGTTTCAGCGCCATACTTGAGAAGTTATATTGCTATTCCATCTTCGCCACATGCTTTGTCGTTGTTTAGACGTGTAATACTTGTTTGGCTCCTTCAGATATGATAGGCTATTCGAGTCCACAAGTGTTTCCTTTCAAAAATGTCTATGTCACTGTACCATTTAAAAATAACAATTGAATACCTAGACCATGGGTAGAATATGCACAAATATGACGTAGCTTACGTCTCGTCGTAAACCTTCTTTATATTCTTATATTGTTGGAATGAGGTGTAAGATACATCTTGTTTTTGCATTCTACCACGTGTGTTTAAAATCAAATTCTATACTTCTTAAAAAAATTAAACTGGTGTAATATTGGCAAGATCAGCTCAATGGAAGTGACAATGTGAAATTTGAAAATAAATACGAGAGAGAGAGATAGATAGAAGATATATATATATATATATCAAAAGGACAGGAGAGATAAATACGAGAGAGAGAGAGAGAGAGAGAGAGAGAGAGAGAGAGAGAGAGAGAGAGAGAGAGAGAGAGAGAGAGAGAGAGAGAGAGAGAGAGAGAGAGAGAGAGAGACAGAGAGAAGTGAAGCAGAGAGATAGATATGGAGAGACAGTTAGAGATTAGAGAAAGAGGGGGAGAGACAGTAGAGATATTAAAAATTCATACGGGAGCGATATAAACAAGATGTTTAAGAGAAAGTCAGAGAGGAAATAGAAGGGAAAGATAAAGAGAGATAAAACAGTGCACGAAATCGGAAGCACGATTGAGATAGATAGATAGATAGATAGATAGATAGATAGATAGATAGATAGATAGATAGATAGATAGATAGATAGATAGATAGATAGATAGATAGATAGATAGATAGATAGATAGATAGATAGATAGATAGGTAGAGATAGAGAGACAGGCGATGGAGGGGGCGAGACACACAGACAGAAATACAGACAGGCAGGCAGGCAGGCAGACAGACAGACAAAGGCACAGATAGATGTATGGATAAATGCAGTATAGGAGAAAAAGAGAGATATATATGTCTGAATGCAAGGACACTGTATTAGCGAAAGCCACGCAGAGAAAGAGCTGCACGATCAGATACAGTAGAAGTGGAGAAAAGGCCATTCTTTATACGACTTAAAAGGTCACTGATAGTGATTCTTGTAACTGCCATTATCATCTCTACTATCCACCCATTTTCTATTCGATATGTATCTGTTTAGAATAGCCCTTGAAGGAGTTTATGTTGTAAGTCTGTGTTTTGCTTTCATGATTTCACAGCTGCATAGAGTTTATTTTTAAAGGAAGCGGAACTGTTTAATTTTATTATAGCCATGATTAGCGTTTGTATAATATGGCTTATGCTATTTCAGTCAGTGATGCGCATATGCTTGCATATACATACAGCAACCTTCATAAAATAATTTACTGTACATAACAAGCGTTCATCCGATGCCCTTAACTTGGCGCTTGCCCCACATTTTTATATGTCCGCCTGAAACCAATAAAGAGCCGCGCTTCCTCTAACTCACGAACGAGTATAGCTCCATGGAAATGATCGGAATATAATCGTTCAGCTCCGCAACTAATAGAGATCTACTTCCGGTTCATTAAGGAAGAGGAAAAAAGAACAACAAAATCAGACATGAGAGTGAGACCCAAGATGAAATAAAACATTAACTCTGTTTCCGGGTAGCTTGTTTTAATTCAGCGACCATGGCTGGTGGTGAAGAGCTGCTGATACTTATTGACAATGAAATTCCAGAGGGCAGGAAATGTCTACAAGAAAACTACATCAATCTGGAAAATGTAGCAAAATACTGTGAAGAAAACTACCAAAAGGTATGATGGAGTTGTAAATCTCGATCGAGATCTAGATCTATATAAATGCACTTGCTGCCCTTGCAGTCGTATCCATCTAATCTAGATTTAGATCTATATAGATCTACAGATCTAGATCTACCAGGCCCTATGTATGAGCTAAACGTTCTGTTTGAGAATCCAACATTTTAAGATCTTGGGTTGTAGGCCTAAGTACAATACTGTTGTAAGTAAGCTAACGACAAGAATGAGAAGGCGTAAAACATAGCTTGCAACTTGTTTGCTCTTCTTATTTCCATATACTTTATAATGCTTTATAACTTGCAAAGCTATGTAGGGTGCCCGACTGCCAGATGGCCACTCTGGGTCTGGCACGGGTGACTGGGTGTGGAAAAATGGGGTGTGTCAGTACTCACCTGGTTGACTGATGCGCTGAGTGCTATATTTTTTCATTATTTCTAGATAAATAAGTTCATAAATCTATATATATTTCTATTCTGCTGAGAAGTTGGTCGATTTCACTAGAGAGTTTAAGCAATCATACTTGTAGCTCTGACGTGTACCTGTAGCATATATGAGGCTCGCACGACAAGGCGTCGCTTGGCTGAAAAGCTTTATATAGCAGCGGAACTCACAGATCGACTTGTAGCTTTTTTTATTGTTTTTATTTTAAGTTTAAACAGTGTGGATGTAAATTTAATGAAATATATTTATTAAATATATATTAATGTGATTTATAACACTGTCTCGGTAACAGTACAAAACAAACAAAAAAGGATAATACAATCACTAGATCTATAGGATACTCGGGATTCATACCCTAACGAAAATCTGACAGCTGAGAAACAACTTTTCGATCAAAACAAGTTTACTTATAGGGCCCAATCTTCTAAATGTGCTGCTATCATATCAGACAAGAAGCACTAAAGTGCTGCTAGTCACAGCCTTCTAAGATCTTTCTTCAATTCTTGTCTGGAGTTTGAATTCAACACTAAATCTCTTAACAGTTTACTAACTTGATTTGATCGCTTGAGTCGAGACTATCACAGTTTACTAACTGGGCGCTATTAGTATTACGTAAATTTTTAGAAAGTCTATGTAGCACCAATCATAAGTTGCTTAATCATATAATGGCTGTGCCTATAATAATTATACCAACCTAATCTGTGTTGACAAATAGTACAATTTTCCTTATTTTTTAACAAGTTGCAAACTTAAAATCTTCTTAATTTAGGCTGGCCCTGCAGGCAAAGCCCAGGCGCTGCAGGAGACCAAAAACTTCACGACGCATTCCCTGGCCAGCGTGGCCTATCAGATCAACAACCTGGCGACCAACTTTCTGAAGCTGCTGGATCTGCAGCAGGCGCAGCTCACCGACATGGAGTCTAGCGTGAACCATCTGAATCAAGTAAGAAGCACCTCAACTCTGTTTTTCAATTCACAAAAATTGTTTTGTATGTTTATATTTATTTAATTTTTTTTCATTTTTTTCCATCTAAAGTAGTTGGTGATCGTTTAAAATTTTGAAAAAAATTTGCACTTTGCAGAGATTTATAATTTGTTTGTCAGTCTAATTTTTTTGCTTTTTAATTATTGTTTTTTTTGTTGTTGTCAGTTTTGCTACCCACTATTTTTCATTCAGGGCAGAAAATTTAGGCTGTAAAATTGTGCATTGCCTACCTTCATCCACCACTCTGGCATTGTAGTGACAAGTTGTTTTGCTCCCATTTACTAAAGATATGCCTTCTGGATATTGATGTTTAGATTTAGTAACAGGTAAAAATTGAGATGAGAAAATTAAGATGGAAGATCTAGGTGTGTAATTTTGGCTTCACTGTACTCTGGTTTATACCTTGAATCAAGTAAGAACCCTTTGACCGTAAGAAAATTTTCAAACACAGTTACGAAGCCAATGGACGCATGGACAGGTTTTTTTTGTTTTGTTTTTCATGTTGATTCCTTCATAGCTTTCATGTTGATTCCTTATTGATAGCTTTACAGGTGTTTTGAAAGTTTAAGCCTATCTAGTAGATAATTGACAGATTTTAGTAACTTAAGTGATTATATTGCATTCATGCACACGCATAACACATTACACAGAGCAATTAAGTTAGAGATTAAATGATAAATTAAGAAAGTGAATGAACTTTGGCCTTAGTTTATTTTTATTTAATTTAAGATATGTTGCCGATCATCAAAGAAAATATTCGATGCATTTTGGTAGAGATGTTTTTTTTAGTGTAAAAAGTAAGTTTAAAAAAGAGAAATAATTAATCTGAAAGTAGCAGGAAATATGAAAATTATAACTTATGCAAACATTTTTTCTTAAAATTGGCCCCATGCTGATCCTTCCTTATCAATTAAAATGCCCAGGCTACAAAATTAATTCACCCTCTCAGATCAGGTATTTGAAATGCTGCCTCTACCCCCACCCATGTTATTGTTTTTGCTGATTGTTTTTTTTAAGTCAGTTTTTCAATACTCTTTTATAACAAAAGTTAAAATAAATAAAAAAAATTAAATTTATTTATGGACCCAGCAAAACTAAAAAACTTCTCAATTTGTCCTTCCAGAATGTCATGATTCACAAGGAGAAAGTCGCCAGAAGAGAAATTGGAGTTTTAACCTCTGGGAGGAATGTACCTCGGCCGATAGGAATGAAAAATGGAATTATCTACCCTGAACAAACAGAGCGTCCTATCAGATATGCCCGGAAACCAATAGATTACAATATTCTAGATGATATTGGTCATGGTGTCAAGGTGATGAATGGAAATTAAGCTTTTTATTTTCTTATCTTATGTGATTATTAGGCACTTGAAGTCATTATATAAAGTTTATAAGAAATTATGTGCTTGAAAATCTATGCTATTAGCACACTTTTAATCTAAAAGTTTAGTTTAACAAATATCATTTTTACCTTTACAACCATAAATCACTTGCATTTTCCTAGCACCATGACCTAATGAGACTTTCTCCTACTCCAGCCGCAGGGAACAACGCCAAGGGCTGTGCGCAGCCCCTCCGTGAGCAGTAACCATAGCAACAACAGCACCAACCAGAACAGCAACCAGGCACCGACAACCAAACCGCCAACACCACCTGTGTACAGGGCAGGCTCTATAGGAGGTGGGAGCCAACCAAACACCCTGAGCCGAGCATCTGGTGGTCAGTACCGCGCCACTGGCCATCCCCAGGTGGCGCCACCATTGGCGCCAGGCCTCGTCGCAGCTTCCCTCCCCCCACAGGCCCCGGCTGGTAATTTCCCCTCGCCTCACCCTCACTACCCAAATAACTCATCGAGTCGCTCATCAGTGTCCTCTGGCGGCATGGCAGGGGCAGGGGGGTCTTACTCTCCCTCAGGATCGGTGGTGATGGGCACTGTCCACTCACCCCCCTCTGCAGCTTTGATAGGCATGGGTCAGTCTCAGCCTCTGCCCGGTCAGTCCCCCGGCAATGGCGGTTACAACCCATCCCCATCTGCTCTCCATAACATGATGCACTCGGCTAACCCCTCATTAATGCATCCTGAGGCCAAGGGTAATCACTGCTTTTTTTCTCTTATATATCACACTAAATCACCTTGCTAACATAATGGTCTTTCTCACAGATAAACCAAAAATAGCACTGAAAAACCATAAGAATCTTCGAAAAATAACCCATCTATCTATTTTATAACAAGAAAAATTGGCTGGACCAAATTTTGAACATTTTAATTTAAAATCATCTACATAAAAAAAAGACACAAATATTAAACAGTTCTTTTGATTTCCTAAAACTGCTGATTTTGAAATAGACCATTATGTTATCAACATGACATTTAAATGCTCCTTTGTATGACATTCACATGGCTGATAGCTTTGTTAGGATTTCATGGATGAAACATCTGAAAGGAAACCCTTTTACTAAGCCACTCCATCAGCTAAAAGTTCTTTTGAATATATGTTAAATTGACTTACAGTAGATACTGATGTCTTATGATTTGAATATTGTTTTCTTTTAATCGGGTCTGCGAAACAGCCTAGTTGCTTACAATGGACGTTAAGAAACCAGTCAATCAACCAAATTTTTTGAAAGCTAGAAGTCACAGCAGCCATGTGAATGTTCTCCTGCACTGAGACATATCTCCAAATATTAAAAAAGAAGTTCACTGACAAGAGTTTCATGTATTTGGAAAAAAAAATGAAAGAAAGAAAGAACCAAATGATAAATTGTGGCAAGAGAAGACATATTTTTGTCAAACATAATGTCTCAGTGTCTGCGATCATGAAATCGACCCATTTACTTTATCTACTGAATATAGATCAGAGATGAGTTTGAAATGTCTTTTTTAAAAGTTCTCTTGTATCTCTAAGTTCTTATAATAATAGTTATGATAATAAAGTCTATAACTTTCTGATACAGAATCAATTTTTAAACAAGCTCCATGTGATGTCCTTGAAAATTAAAATATCAATAAAAAATGCATAAAACATTATTTAGATTGTAAAAGTGCAATGATTGGTTCAGTTAGGGTTTCCTTTTTTCTTTTTATTATGGCATTTATGAATCTATAAAAAGCAGGCCTGCAGTATAGTAATGGTACCTAAGAAAAAAACTACAATGGGTTTCAGGATTTCCCAGAAAAAGTTACCAAATTTCACTCGTTTTGTAGGCTTTTTGAAATCTTTTGCTCCCACCCATGCATGAGAAGTAAATATGGTTTTCACAATTATATAGTTTAAACAATAAGGTAGAGATAGAGAGATTTTTGTTTCCCTGGCATTTCTCTGCTTTCCTAAAATGCTCTCCCTGGTATTCTTGCCCAAATTCTTTCATGCCTGATGAAGCATAAGACCAGCTTATTTTTGCTTAGCACCGTGTTCTATAAAATTGAAATGATCTTTTGTATCACATGTTGAACTTATAGGTACCTCAGATCCTACAGGCAATAAATCTCAATTTTTTTTCCATTTTTTTTTAATTAACATTTGCAGATAATAATATACTAATATCAAAAGTATACAAGTTGAGAGCATACAATACTAAACATGATATCCAGGGGTTGAGTTTTTTTTTCCTTCAAATTCTATTAAGATAGTGGTTGAAAAACTAAATGGTGCTGGTCATCAGTGAGTGATTTTATTTATCAGCATGCTTTTTTTTTTTAATTGATGGTTTTGTACCATGACGTCAAGTGAAGAAAAGGGCTTTTTTTCTTGAAATATCTTTGCTTTTTTGTGCAATCTACCAGGATTGCCGGAAGATAAAAAGAATATATTTGATTTTTTGTTTAGCGTTCTGTCTATTTAGCATGTATTGTTTTTTGTGTGTGTGTGTGTCTGTAGTCTGAGATATTACTTCAAGTGTATGAAAAATTATTTCCTAGTCACTTTTGTATTTTATCTAAAAACACATATTCATATTATTTTATATACACTGTTATGACAGCCAGTTTTTATAATTCATTATCTTTGAGTTAAAGGCCTAGCTGCATTATCTCTCTTATACACATATAACCATACACGCATTTTGCATTCTCAGCTTGTGGTTGCATTTGACATTGCACTTTTGCTTTCTTTTTTCATCTTGTAAATCACCCAGTGGTTTATGCTCGCAATAGCACAAACAGAGGACAGAGCTGGATAGGTAAGACTTGACATTGTTTCGCTCATGGTCTTGTGACCTAGAAGACTTAGTATCACTTAACCGTCAATTTGCCTTTTTTTGTTTTTGTTTTGGTTGGGGTTTTTTGTGTGTGTCTCACTTCTTTTTGGCATGGTCGGAATGTCAAGCAGTTTTAAATGAGGGCTTAAAGGTTTCCCATTTTTTTGTCAGCACTTTTAATTTAATGAAGCATGAAATAGTTAGTAAGAAATAACTATGTTGTGTATAATTATTTCTATAGTGGTTTGTTGATGCATTGCTTTTATTATCTGTCTTGTTCCGGCTTGTTTTACTTCTTGCTTATTTAGTATTCCTTTCAGATGTCACATCTTGAAATACATGAAGTCCTACATTTATAACTTTACATAGTTTTCTGACTATGTGCTTGACTAGTCCATACATAAGAAAGTGTTGTAGAGTATTTACCTATTTTATTCCTCCTGCTTAACCCCCCCTTTTTTTTTTTTTTAAATACCAAGCAAAAACCTTGCAGTATTAGGTACTAGAGTAGAGTGCTGGAACCACACAAGTTTTTTTTGTCAATGACCATATGAAACTGTTACATGATATTCTTTAGCTGAGAAAGATCATAATTCTCAGTGCACCATTGTCTCCCTTATGTAAATCAGACTTATGGACTCCAGCTTTCTAAAATTTAAGGCATAATTAAAATGAAACGGGATCAGCTGAGACTTTAGGGTGTGCAGTGGTATAGCAATAGTCAGATAAACTCAACTGTCATGCCAATTTTCCATAAATATACAGACGTCAGTAAAAAAAAATGTTGACAGATCAGAGTTCAGTAAGGGATTATGATTTGCAATGCAATATGCTATGCCACTGCACATAAGAGGTTCAGTAAAAAAAAAATCATGATCCGCTTGACATTGCTGATTAAACTCTCTTACAACCACAACTTTTGATCATGTATAACGTTAAACCATTTCAGTGATGTGAACTTGTTTATAATTGAAAAAACAAAAACAAAAAAGTATCATTCTTATCCTGATTGGTAGGCAAGGTTGGATCTCCAATCAAGTTGCCTTTGTTTCCTATTTTGTTGAGTCAGCCTTATTATAACAAGTCAGGCTGTGTCAGAAATCCTGGTGTCCCGCTCTTTTTTGTGAATCAGCTTAAAAGAAACTGTAAGGCTTTTAATATAGAACGGACCACTGTATAGGATATCCCCAGCTAAATTAGGAGATGTTATACTTAGAAGAGAAACATTTTCTCTCCAACTACAGATTGCTTTATTTTGTACATTTGCGCTTTTATGTCCTCATAATCCAGCATGAGTCTCAAGCATGTGTGCACTGTGCTAGCTTATGTCTGGTAGTTTAATATTCTTTGTTGTTGTGAGATCACCCCACTGAACCCAGGTGGAATGTTGTGATTTAATGATATGAACTATTGGATTGAATGAAATGAAGCAGCCTTTTTTCAAGGGGGGTAATAGATTTATTATTAGCTAGTAAAAAATTCACTTTAGTTAGTATAAAACGTTTCTCTCCCAATTCCAATTGGAAAAAAAGGAAAAATAACTTAAAAAAAGAAACAGATTATCGTTCTGTTTTTGTGCTGTATGAGCATTGTCCACGTGGCTTTATTTTATTTGTGTTGTTGAATAGAAAATTGTATGTTCCTTTTTTTCCAATTAAGAAAATGAAATGAGCAATGGAAAGACGATCATTTGTTCTCACATTTTTGATTATGCCTTGCAATCCAATATGCTATGCCACTGCACATAAGAGGTTCAGTAAAAAAAAAAATCATGATGCGCTTGACATTGCGGATTCAGCTTACAACCACAACTTTTGATCATGTATAACGTTAAACCATTTCAGTGATAGGAAAGGTTGGATCTCCAATCAAGTTGCCTTTGTTTCCTATTTTGTTGAGTCCGACTTTTATGATAAATGTCTCAGCTTTTTTTTTGACTCAGCTTAAAAGAAACTGTAAGGCTTTTAATATAGAACAGACCACTGTATAGGATATCCCCAGCTAAAATAGGAGATGTTATACTTAGAAGAGAAACATTTTCTCTCCAACTATAGATTGCTTTATTTTGTACATTTGCGCTTTTATGTCCACATAATCCAGCATGAGATTCAAGCATGTGTGCACTGTGCCAGCTTATGTCTGGTAGTTTAATATTCTTTGTTGTTGTGAAATCACCCCACTGAACCCAGGTGGGATGTGATTTAATGAAATGAACTATGGGATTGAATGAAATGAAGCAGCCTTTTTTCAAGGGGGGTAATAAATTTATTATTAGCTAGTAAAAAATTCACTTCAGTTAGTATAAAACCTTTCTCTCCCAATTCCAATGGAAAAAAAAGGAAAAAGAATTAAAAAAAAGAAACAGATTTTCGTTCCGCTTTTGTGCTGTATGAGCATTTATTTGTGTTGTTGGATAGAAAATTGTATGTTCCTTTTTTTCCAATTAAGAAAATGAAATGAGCAATGGAAAGACGATCATTTGTTCTCACATTTTGGTAAACCATATATTGCTCATGGCCATCTGTTTTTTCCCCCCTAACATGTTTTTACTAAGTTCGTGGTGAACTGAAATGAGACAAAATTAACATAAAAATATAATTTTGTTGTTTCTTTTTTTAATTTTCTAATACATTATATGGGTTGTTGTTTTTTTTCGTTTAAAAGAAAGAAAAACTTTAATGATGATGGAGCAGGTTGTTTTTTTTCCCCCTATGTTGTTTTCTCCTGGTGTTGTGGCGCTATTTTTCTGCCGTTTATTGATGTCGCCTTGGCTTTTTTTGTTCATGTGTTTATTTTTTCTTACAGACGCTACCAATTTGCCCCCTCCCGTTGATGATGATTTTCCTGAGCCATTTATGGGTAGTACAGGTGTGAAATATAAGATCTCCCTAACACTGGTTTGACTAGGCACTAAAACATCTCCCAATTCATTGGTTGTTATTTTTTTTAATAATTAACTACAGAGAGTGTATTTTAACATTAATATTTTGGATATGAAGTTTAACAATGCAAGCTAAATCTCAACTAATCCTACAAGAGCTTTCTCACACGCTAACCCCACTCTGTCATGATTTTAGACTTTATAACTTCTATCATAACTAACTCTCTTACCTCTGAAACAGTATTTCCTGTGCAGTGCGTTTTAACCCCTATGCTTGTTTTTGAAGCTTTAATCATCTTGAGATCAGTTTTTGAACAACAAGAGTTTTACCTAAAATTTAATATGATTGGTGATCATATTTTTTTTTTCAGAGTATTGCATTTAATCATTCAATACATACTTTTAAAATAATAACAATATCTGCAAAGTTATTCTCGTTTGTATCACATCTATATATTATTATATCTGCTTTTTTTTTTTTATCTCATTGTTATGGTCGTGCTAGACATTATTTGGTGTGAATCTTTATTTGTAGTATATCTTTATTTCTTTGTAGTTGTTGTCAATATACACTGTATTCACATATGGCAGCTTGTGAGAATAAGGCTGATAATGGTTATTGATACTCTAGTACTGAGACAATTTTTGAAGTATTGCATAGTTAAGTGTCATACTTTGTAAGCAAATATCTGAAAATCTTAACTTATTAACTGTGCTGGGTTGCAAGTGCTGCAACTTCTATTGTAATGAAATCTTTTTTTACTCTAGTCAAAGTTTCAATTGTGTAACATTTAAAAACATGCCAAATGTTAAATTGTGCTGAATACTGAAAAAACAAGGCTTGATATGTTGTAAACAAAGCAATCTCAAAGGAGTGTCAAATTCTACTGATTTTTTTTCTCTGCTATAAACGAAAATAGTAACTATGAAAAATCTTTGGTTGTGCATCATTTGCAATAGCCCGTAGATGTTTAAAGTAAAATCATTTCAATGATACAGCTGTGATCCTCACCAAAAATCCCCATCTTTTATGAATATTTTATTACGTTTACTAAGCCTAAAATGCAATTACATCCATAATGAAATGAAACTGTGCCGTGTTGAAGCAATATTTAAACCTATAGACACTTAAGACTTTATTTCTTGTCTGCCATTAGGTTGTACTTACTAAGTGATGTCACCTTGTGGTCTCTCTATGTATTTTCTGTTGTTATATTTTTTGTATCAATTCAGAAATAAATGCTTTTAGTTTTACTGACACTTTTAAAATTGAATACTCTCAAAGCAAAATGAAGTTCATATTAGTATCATTAATTTGTCATCCATTGGTCCACATCAACTAGACTAGCTTAAGTCATGTTAAAATGTGATTATTTTCCTTTCATGGAATTTTTTTTCCTTCTTTTTACAATTAAAAAAAAAAAGTCAGGCATATGATCCCTAGACTTTTTATGAGACTAATCATATTACATTGTATATAAAAATTCTTCCCGCACTGTCTTGTGTGTGGCAGCAGATACAATTATCAGACGTTAGTCTTGAGACCTGTCCACTATATACCCTGTATAGTGTTGGCGTTGGACGTTAAGCGACCAACTCAATTCAACTCATATCTTATAATGTGATGATCGAATGGATGGCACATTTTTTGTATTGATTTTTTTTTTTTCGAATAAAAACTGTGATTTACATGTCTGATTCATGTATTGGCTTCTTCCACTCCCAGCATCACCACCGCTGCCACCACCTCCCGATGCAGACCAGTTCAACTTTGCTCCACCTCACGACTTTTCCGACACAGGCCCGCCCAGTATGAGGCAGGGACGTATGGTGGGCAGCGTGCCAGAAGACACGTACGCGGCCACTCAGGGTCTAGTGGATCAGGAAGATCAGTACGCCGCTACTGGGCAGCAGCTCATGTCTCAAGACTCGTGGGTTCCGCCAAACTATTTGGAGAAAGGTAGGTGTAACATGTAACGGCCATACAATTGGAATGCTAACATTTCTCACTCAATACCCAGGTAAAAGTACTAATAAATTATTGATTCAGCCTTTAGTCTCCTTTTTAAAGCCCTTTCTTTTTTAATTTTTTTCAGTTGTTGCCATCTTTAATTACCACGCCAACAAGACGGATGAGTTGTCATTCTCTGAGAATGCTGTTATCTACGTGATACACAAAAATGATGACGGCTGGTGGGAAGGCGTTATGGATGGCCAAACAGGATTGTTCCCATATAATTATGTTGAGCCCTGCATGTAAAGAGTACCGTAGTTAAGATGTGTTAGAGCCTTTGGTTATTCAAGTGAAAGCAGTGATGTTTCTGAACATGCAGCTGAAAAACATTGATCTGAAAGTGAAAGATACAAATTTTCAGTGCTTTACCATTTAATGTTAGGATTTAAAAATCAGGTCTGTAAATATATTTTTAAAATAACACTTAAGACTGCCTTAGCAGGTTTTTTTAAATTTTTTAAAGATAAATCAGTCATTGATCAATGTCTTTACTTAAAATGCAAAACTCTGGGGAATTCTACACACAAAAAAACATACACAAAAAAAAACAATAACAAAGAAAACAAATTGAAATCTCCTTTCTTATATAAACACATGTGGTTTGTTTGCAAAGATCTGCTAGATGGGATGTATATAAAGTCTTAAAGGATTTTTTAGCAATGAAATTTTATATGCTTAAACAATATTTCACATACTACGCACTTACACATGATCATGCTTCATTTTTTCTTCTTTTAAAAAGACTACTTGGCAGTTTGCCTGAAGGCCCATGTTTTTTTTACCATCATAGATCACTATGCCTCACATTGTTTTATCTGGCGTTTGCTTTTTAAAATTTTCTTGTAGAAAAAAATGCTTTCATTGAAGTACATACTTCTTTTTTCATTCATGTGGTGCAAAGTAGCTGTTTGACAGTGTAATGATGAAATCACTGAGAAGGTTCTGTGTTGGCCTGCTAAAATTCATTGTTTTTTTGTTTTTGCAATTTTTGAATGGCAGAAATTTGTCATTTAAAACAGGAATGTTTGTCGTTTTATTTATCACAAACAACTGTTACAAAAACGAACGAGAAATTGTCAGAGAAAATCAAGACTCATACCAGCACAGCTAGTCGTAATGACTTTTGAAATTATTTCACTGTTGTCAACAATGAGATGAAATAGTATAAAACTGCACACAGAACCTGATAGTGATAATGGCACTGTCTAACGCATGCAAATACTTCTAAAAGGAGAAGATATATAGTTTATTTTCTTTATTAGCATCAATATGATCAATTGTATTTAATGCTCAATGAAATTATAAACAATGGAGAAACTGCAAGAATTACGACTTGTTTTTCTGAAATATATATTGTCACTTTTTGGTTGACCTCTACCTTTATCTGGTTTCAATGAGAAAAATTACTTATTTTACTGTCCATATCACTGCAGTCTACATCTTTCACTTTTAGTATGGAATTTTCCTTGATTATATAATTTATAAACCAAAACATATGTATGAACATCCCTTTCTTTCTTTTCTCCTATGATGCATTTTCTTTTTAACTATGTACATTTACTGAATATTAAATTATTGATCACCAAGTGATAAGGTTAGCATCTCATTTAGGATATTTCCCCCTTTCACTTTGCATGATTATGCCTGTGGTCATTTCCTTTCTTTAGATTCAGATGAAATCTAGAGCCTAGGCCATCATGGACGACTTTGGTTTATGTTCTGGATTATTTCTTCAACATGATTAGTAGAAAATGTAAATAGAAATTGTAAAAAGAACGCGACTAGCTGGCTTGACAGAGATGCAAAGTTAATACACTTCCTCATTCTCTAGAATTTTTCACCATTTTAAAATAAATCTCTGTTGTTTCATTAACTTGTGTTTGACTTTGAGGTCTTAAGTCATGTGTCTGAACCTGATGCGTGTTTCTCTGTTTGCCTGTCCTTCTATGTGCATCTGTCGGGTTGAGGGAATTTGGTGCTTGTTGCAAATGCAGTTGACAATTGCTCTTTTTTTTTTTTAAGGTTGATATTATGTATGGAATAAAAGTTTGAAGTAGCATCAGGTTGTCTGTTATTGTTAAATACTAGTTTACGCCTCAGTCCTTTTTTAAAATTCTTTTTCATGCTCTTGAAAGCCGTGAAATAAAGCTCTAAGACTAATGTATCCCTGGACCCCGGCCTCTGAAATCGAAATTTTCAATTCCCAGTATTGCTAATGTCTTAAAAGAACACCCTACATTCAATGAATAAACAAAATCTCCGATTATTAAGCTTAAATAGTTGCATACAAGGCACTGTGACTTAATCTAGATAAAAATTAGACCACAAATCTATCTGCTCGTACCTGAAGAATAACAATGTAACAAGCCATGACTGACATTAAGTAGTGTTGGTACTAAATTAACAACACTAAACCACATGCGACTTCAACAAATCTTGCATTCAACAATCTTTTAATACTAATAATAATAATAATAATATTTATTTATTGAGCGCTTTCCCTTTGCAAAGCTCAAAGCACTTGACAACATTTTAAGCACAATCATTTAAGTGTTCAATATTATATAGAGTCATGTAGAAGCATTTGCATACACAAATAATTGTTATCAACACATGTTATTAAAACTTAAGAAACAAGGATATTTTAAACTCATTCATCTTATTAAACATTTAATATAGATCTATCACAGAGGATCAGAAATGGTTGAAAGAAAAGTGCTAATGCTCGTGTAAAATGAGAATAGCCAAAGAGGAAGAACAGCGTACGAGGTAAAACTAATAGCCGGCTAAGTTATGTTACAGCATCATAGTCAATTCGTTTGAATTTGAATTTAAAAATGGGACTATAAAAGATGGGTTTTTAGTTCAGATTTGAAGAGTGTTAATGTATAAACATTATTCATTTCATCAGTAAGGTTATTCCAAAGGTTTGCGTTATGGAAAGAAAAGGTTCTTACTCTTAGTCTTAGTCCGAAATTTTTTATGTTGTACATGTATCTTGGTTTTACCAGGAGGTTCTTGCCAGCTGAGCATAAGTCTCTAGATGGTGTGTAGGGTATAACTAAATCTTTTAAATATTCTGGAAAGTCGGACACATGTTGGCACTGAATGAGAATATAAGCTAATTTATAATTTATCCTAGAGCTGACAGGAAGCCAAAGATCTTTAGATAAGGGTGTGATGTGTTACCTTTTGACAAGTTTAACTGCATTGTTTTGAATCTTGGATTTTATTCAATTTATAATCAGGTAGCCCTGCTAACAATACTAAAAAAAAAAAAAACGAGTGAGTTTGTTATGTCTGAGTAGTACTGTATTGGTTTTATTATATTAAGTCGTAACTTTTTATGTCATTGGTTTGAGTAGCACCTACATTGAGTTGACTTGAATTTAGCTCAGTTAAAATCCAAATTATGCATACTAATGTCGAGGAAAAGCTACCAGTTTTACTGGTACATATTAGGCAAATTAGGTTGTTTGCTCAGTTCCTTGAGTCTGTACAAGTGAAATTTTAAAAAATTCCTTAAAGAAAAAAAAGGATGGAAATATATTTTTTATTTTCAAAAGATCCAGGAAACAACACAAACCAAAGTATGGGAATCAACTGTTGTTGTTGAGTTGGTTTAACATCCAACATCAGCACTGTATAGGCTATATTGTGGACGGGATGGGAATCAACGAACAAAAAGTGAAATAAAATAAGTAAAGAAAAAAAACTTAGCCACAGGTGATTATCATACATAATATGGTATACATGTATATCCTTTTTCTGTCAAACAGAATCATTTGGAGGAATGAATGACTGATAAATATGTGAAGTTTCAAAAATAAATTCCAACTACAATTATAGTTTAACAGAATAACTGGCACCTGGGTCGAAAATTACTCCCCGACGTACGATTACTTTTAAACAAAAAATTTGATAGACACCCCACTTCCCAGATGGGGGGAAAATGTGAGTCCTATTGAAACCATCTAGAGAAAGAGTAAAGGAGGATAAGACTAAGTTTTTTTCAAGACAACCGAGAGTGAGAGGGAAAGAGAAAAAAGAAACGGAAAGTAGGAAAATTGGGTAAAGAGAATGGAAAACGAGAAAGAAAGACAAGAGATATTTAGGAGAGAAAGATGAGGTAGCTGAAAGTAGCCAGCGAGTGAGAGAGAGAGAGAAGAAAACCGGCCGAATTAGCGAGAGAAGAAGCAGTTGGGAGAGTTTGTTTTTATTTTTTTCTAGGGAAAAAGATTTGACTGTCTATCATGGACGTATGAAGCACTCACTCATAGCTTCACGCTGTCTTTTAGACAAAGGCGACGTGGGGTAATTTACAAAATAGTACTGTTAGGCTGATGGGCCATAGAACTTCACGCTTTTTTTTCACGCTTCACGCTACACGTTTTATACGTGTATTTTAATGTGGATACTCTTTGTCTCTTTTATGCTGGGCCATATAACTCACTTCATGCTACATGGTTCTCTTTTCACGCTTCACGCGTGTAGAGAGAAATGTACATGCTCACTTTTTTGCTTCACGTCTAGTCTGGACCCGGCGAACATAGACTATTACAAGGAATAATTTGATTGAGATGGTAAGGGCAATGTCCCTTCTCTGGCATCCTTGTGTGCCTGACTACAAGTACAAGAGTGAAGACCAGAGAACTCAAACTTGGGATGAGTTAAAAAAAGCTTTTGACTCTACGCAAAAGTAAACATGGTTCATTAATATGTCGATAGAGAAAGAGGGAGAGATCGATAGATCGATAGATACATAGATAGAGGTAGAGATAGAGAGAGAGCGAGAGAGATAGAGAGCGAGCGAGCGAGAGAGAGAGAGAGAGAGAGAGAGAGAGAGAGAGAGAGACTCTGGATGGTGATCGATTCCAGGAGTTCCAGCAAACATTGCAGCTATTTAAAAAACTTTGCGCTCAGCAAAATCATCAGGGACATTACTCCAAATACATCATCCTTCAGCAGTTCAATGTCAGCACCTTCACCATCAAAATCCTACTACATTTACCATCCTCCTAGTAGTACAACTCTCATTCCTTTTCAAAACCTGACACAAAATCAGATGTCTGGACAAGCCCAACAGTCCCCCTTGCGTTCCTGGCAGAGCTCCTGTCAGTCAAAGAATGTCCTCACAGTTTAGCAACAGCGCTCCTGAACCCAGTAATTCTTATATTAAGTGAAATCCACTGAGAACGTACAACTAATTCGTGTTATTTTTAATTAAAATTCGTTCATAAAGTATTTGCATATCGCTGTTTGAAGTTTGGTATTTTCCTCTGTGTATGAAATTGTAAGTACTGTACGACATCTTCGCATACTTGAAAGAGAGTTCCTCATCAAGATTCTCAAGAAGATGAAGGAATGTACGCTAAAACCTTCCCCATGGTTGTCTGAGAAGTAAATGTTCTCGGCACCAAATTATGCTTCGTCTTTTTCATTTTCGTCTCCTTCGTAACAAAAGCAAAATCAGAGCATCTTCGTCAGAAGAATCATTTTGGGAGAAAATAAAACAGAACCCCTCTGTTTTTGGCAAAATATGAAGCATGTAGCATGATAGCGTGAAGTTGTATGGCCCAGGGTATGAAACGTGTAGCGTGAAGCGTGAAGCGTGAAGCATGTAGCGTGAAGTTCTATGGCCCATCAGCCTAAGTGGAATAAAACTCACACACGCAGTTGGGAGAGTTTGTTTTTATTGATTAAGATTTGACTGTCTATCATGGACGTATGAAGCACTCACTCATAGCTTCATGCTGTCTTTTGAGTGGTAAACATGTAATGTATGCACCCAGCCACATTTAGAACTATTTTCTGTGTCCCTTGCCGGTTTCGAAGTTAAACAGTAGACAGAAGTTCTGTTATGTCCAGGTTTTTCAATTTAATTTTTTTCATGATTATTTTTTACATTTGGTACAAAATGGGAAATTTCTTGATTTTTTGCGGACAAGGCAGAAATTTGCGGCCGCATATTTGCCATTTGCAGCTGTGAAAAACTGTGGGGACAAGCTTGTTGTGTTCTGATTCTATACGTATAACAAACACATGAAATTGCATTGGAATCAACCAGCACAAATTTCGATTACATTGGGGGTTATGATCAGGTGCATTACTTTTTTTCAGCAACTTACTCTTAAGTCAAATCCCAAGTTCAAAACTTTCTTGTCTGATTTTCTCACCTTTTGATGTCCACATACATGAGAATGCTGATAAACTAACAAAGATAGTCTATTTTATGCCCCAAAGTACCAGACAATTAAATACAAACTTGTATGCTGAATAAAACAAAATTCTCAACACACAAAAGTGAAAAAGGGACTTTGAAATTTTTTCATAATTTCACTTTATTTTAGCAAGTGTTTGAAAACCATCCTCATCATTCATTCAGCCTCATCGCACACATATCTAAATGCACTATATAGTATCATATCAATATCAATACAACACATAATATACAATGAGAAACGGATTATTCACTTACACAGTCTTACTGTCTTACTGGTTGAAGCATGGGCTGCTTATACACATCACTAGACATGCCATTACACCATTGTGCAACTTGAGACAATATTCATTTTGCTTGTATTCAGGAACACAAAATCATAGCAATTATTATCCATCTCTTATATCCATACAATGTCATATTCTGATAACACAAATTAAAAATTTAATTCTTAACTCAAACACAGCAAGTATCAGTCATTGAACCGTATCCATGAGGAAACTTCTTTCTGATGGCGATGCTTGCATCAATGTTGCCTCACCATTCTTTTCTCAACAATACAATACACGCTACCACATTTCCAATTTTTTAACCTCTTTGTGTTAGGTGCGATGAGCTTCAAAATATACTTCAGTTCAATAGTCTTTCAAAGCTCTTCTTATGTTAGATGGTTGATAATATAATGCTCAAATTGATTTCAAAGCTTTAAGGTGCTCAATTGTATGGTTACCGACCATTTTTTGTCAAGCCTAAACTTGCATACAAAACTCATATATGTACATGTACGATATAGCTTACAATGTTACAAAGTTCCTTGCATGTTTTGAATTCTCATAGGAGGAAAATAACCATTTTCTACTTACTAGTGCAAAGCTTGTAGCAATGTATGATCTCATCAGTACACTCACAATCAAAAGATTTAACTTGATCTGACAAGTTCTACAAATACATGGAATAATGTTCAGCATATCGGCACTGTGCGGCATGTCACTCTTACTACTTTTTAGAAAAAAAAAAAAAAAAACTTTTTTATTTCCTTAATGTTGCTTCCTATTGGACACAAGATTGTAATGAGATGAAGGAAACACCTAGTAAAAGCACTTTTTGATCTGAAACTTTTATAGTTATAGAGAGTTTTAGAGTTATAGCTCATTTTCACCTATACAATGATATATCACTTGCATATAAGTCTCATGTAAGCCATAATCATAGCACCGTGACGATATGCTTGCTTACAGGTACAAAAGCATCAGACCAAAGTTGCAGTTAGTGAACAAATTCGACCCACAGTAACAAATGCTACACTTAAGGTAAAAATACTGACCTTTTTGACTGAAGCTCTTAGCATGTGTATAAAATATTTCGTAAAATGTATTCTTACTGGGTGCATCTGTGTGTGTGATTGGGAATCTCGCAGTTATGTGATTATTTTGTTATCATTGGGCCTACCGCTAGTTTCTCTTCTTGCATACTCTGATCTAAGTATGTCCCTTTTAACTTGTAGTAGGATAAGCCACATTTTTATTACTTTTGCAGAAAGAGGCTTCAAGTTGGCTCTTCTTTCTTAAGAAACCAGTTAAGAGTTAAAGAATTTAACTATATTCAGTTAAAAATTAAATTCTTATGATTTGTATGGAGAATTAGTAATTAGAATAATCATATGTTTTAGTTTAAACTCATTTTTGGCTCTTGTGTGGTGTATGCAGTTACATGTTTAGATTGAGTAAGTAGATATCAGCAGCCGAAATAGTAATTGGCTTCTATGGGGTGAGCAGTCTGCCAATATGACATATAGATACCAGCAAACTGGACTATAATCATAAATTGGCATCTAAGTAACTTTGTTCAGTCAGAAGTGGTTGGTGATATGAGTAAAAAAGAGCATCAATTTTATTCATTCATGCAAGTTATATGCATGTCAAACACCATTTCATGTGTCCAATTTGGTAAAAAAAAAAAAAAGACAATGCATAACTATCTCTCAGGCACTTGACTTGAGGAATTCAAGTTTTCTGGTTAATCTTTGGGAATCTGCTTTGAAAGTCGTGGCAGCCATGATAGCTTGCGGCGCATCTTATTAGGAGCCTCTGTTGTTAAAATTGAATTAGGAAATAAATCAGGAATTTTCCTAACTTAAAAGTAGGTATTTTACAAATATACCTATCCAATCTCACTCATGGAGTTACACCAACTTCTTGCCTCAGTTGTATGATATATCCTATCTCATTTGTAAAATACTATAAAGATTTAGATTATTTAAGAAATCAGATAGGGCATTATACAACTGAGATAAAAGAATCGTGAAAGCCAAAGAATAAAGTTCAACATGATTAAAATTACTCATTTAACAGTACAAGCACATGTACCTGAAATAGAATGTAAATGCTAAACATTAAATTCAATAGCTGGGTATTTGTCGCAAATATATTAACAGTTTAAATAAGTAAGAAAAAAAGTGCTTAAAAGATTTCCCTCCCTTACCTTGCTCTATTTTGTTCACATACTGCTTGTAGACTTTGTTCATAGCTATCAACGCCTGGATTATAGTCAACCTCAGCAGAGCGTAACGCCTCAAGTCGGGTTCTGTGTGGGGCTGGGTGCTCATCATGTACCAAGTTTCCCGTGCATGCTTCACGACCAGTTTTCCCAAAGTGACAAATTCGAGGTGGTGAGGCAGCAACTTGTCATTGGTCCAGCTGCCAGCCAGGGCTTGTAGAGCTGGGAAAGCCTTAAGGTTCACTGAGAAGAAACATTATAATGTAATTATTCAGTTGCCTTAACCCTTGAGCAACAATTTTTAGAACAGCTAATGGAGCAATGTTAACTATAACTACCAGTATTACATTTAAACCCTGCGGTGCTGTGAAGTCCGCCCGAACGGCCAATCTTGGACTGCCACAGGTGACTGGGTGTGAACAAATGGGGTGATATTGCCAATATTCTTCTTTATTATTTATAGTTCAATTGTGTGCAATGGGCAAAGTAAAGTCAAAATCAGACTTATATATTAATTTATCTGTTGAAGACAAGAACACAGCGCTACAAAACACGCAATTCTGTGCATTTTAGTTGATCAGGCAGCCGCCAACTGCAGGGTCATAGATCGTCCCCCAATGGACATCTGACACTCAAGCCAGGCGCGCGCTGTTTTACCCGAGTTTGACCCTAGCAAGTAGGCAAAAATCAACAAAGTTATTTGTGTTTTATCTCATTATCTGTTGATCGTCAGTGAACAGACCCACTATTAATTGATAGTGCTACATTTTGTCTTTACATTAGTGAAAACTGCAAGTTTCTAGGCCTGTTCGTTGAGATTCTAGAATAGTATGTGTGTGTAGATGTTTTTAAGTGCAACTGATAAAGTGTCTTCTTTTTTTTTTTACTTTATTTCTTAAATACGCCTAGCTCAACTAAAATGACGCTCTTAGAGCGCCGTGAGAACAATTTCAAATTTTTAAAAAGGCAGAAACTAACTTTTAACTAACATTTAGTAGTTATAACTAGCTGACAAGGAAGACTTGTAAAGTTAGATAATACAGAACCTCATCTACTACTGTCTGTAATCTTAAGACATGAAGTGTGAAAATGAAAATCTAATCAAACTGCAATGTAGATATTATCTAGTATGTTTACATAAAAAACAAAAAACAAACTTGTAGCATTAATACGACCTTCGATTTTAAACGATACCCTTCAAATTGGATGAAGGATAAAAACAATGCAACAACTGGCTAATGCGTCACAACACTCTTTACCATCCAAGGTTAGGTTTGCCTTATTGCTTTCCTTGCTGAACATCCAATTTCCATATTCTTGTGGGGAAATCTGAAGAGGATTATTGGATCAAATTAATACCATTGAAATAATATATACATGTACATGACAAGACGCTGCAAAACTGACTATTGATCACTATTCCATTCATAAATTGAAACAAAAATTTAGCAGGGACATTCATTTATTGCATGTTAAGTACACGCAGACTACATGTTAAAAGCAAAAGTAAATTATTATTGTAGTTTCTTCAATTTTTATCTTGTCAAAATGTTTTATGGCTGTTAAATGCTTCCACATGTAAAATTGTAAACTTTGGTGAAAATGTTCTTTCATAAAGAATTTTTTTATTATTTTTATTTAGCAATTAATTCTATCTGTACAACTTATGTTGACGCTAATAATATCATCAAAGCTTATATTTAAAAAATCATCAATATTTGTTGTCCAATTTTTCAAAATGAAAAACTGATGTTAAAATTAAATGAAGATTTTTTTCAAATTTTTGAATATTTAATTATTCTTAAACTTATGTTAAATTGGTTTCCACACAAGTTCTTGTGTAAAAATATTGGTTGATACTTACAATAAACTTCTGGAAGATAACGCCTGCCAATTTTTGTTTGTGAATTGCATACATCACACGATAGCCCTGAATATTTAAAATTCATTAAAAAATTTTTTAAAAAGAAAGATGATGGTACAGATAAAAAATTGCCACTAATTTGCAAGACCCAGATAATAACTTTTTTTGAGAATCCAAAATTTCTAGTTCATTTATTACTTTCCTCACTATCGCTGCAACAAAATTTCAAGTTTGCTTGCTGGGGTAATACAGTTTTTGATCCAATAAGACTATCTTCCCCAGTAAAACTATAGTCAAAATGTGTACATGTTATTATGAAATACAGACAAATTCTGCTTCTAACAGAATCCAAGTGAAAAATTAATTTGTCTGGTTTCATCCCCTACTGGTTGGGTAGGTGTCAGTGCAATGTGACCAGCTCAGAGAGGAGTATGGTATCCCTAACTGTCTCTGTGTGGCAGCATGTAAAATCATGAGACATTGTCTTGAGACCTGTCCATGATATAGCCTGTACAGTGTTGACAATAGACACTAAGCAGCAAACTAAAGATTCTGCTGACTCACCCTGTGCTACATGAACTGTGATAGTCCTCCTGCTGACTCACTCCATGCTACATAAACTGTGCCAGTCCTGCTGCTGACTCACCCTGTGCTACATGAACTGTGATAGTCCTCCTGCTGACTCACTCCATGCTACATGAACTGTGATAGTCCTCCTGCTGACTCACCCTGTGCTACATGAACTGTGATAGTCCTCCTGCTGACTCACTCCATGCTACATGAACTGTGCTAGTCCTCCTGCTAACTCACCCTGTGCTACAAGAACTGTACTTGTCCTGCTGCTGACTCACCCTGTGCTACATGAGCTGTGCTAGTCCTCCTGCTGACTCACCCTGTGCTACATGAGCTGTGCTAGTCCTGCTGCTGACTCACCCTGTGCTACATGAGCTGCTAGTCCTCTGCTGACTCACCCCATGCTACATGAGCTGTGCTAGTCCTGTGCTGACTCACTCCTGTGCTACATGAGCTGTGCTAGTCCTCCTGCTGACTCACCCTGTGCTACATGAGCTGTGCTAGTCCTCCTGCTGACTCACCCTGTGCTACATGAACTGTGCTAGTCCTGCTGCTGACTCACCCTGTGCTATATAAAGGGAGCTTGATCTCCTACTGACTCACCCCGTGATACAGGAGCAGTGCTAGTCCTTTTGCTGACTCACCCCATGCTACATGAGCAATGCTAGTTCTTCTGCTGACTCACCCCATGCTACATGAGCAATGCTAGTTCTTCTGCTGACTCACCCCATGCTACATGAGCAATGCTAGTTCTTCTGCTGACTCACCCTCTGCAACATCAGCGCTGCTAGTTCCTCTGCTGACCCACCCCATGCTACATGAGCAATGCTAGTTCTTCTGCTGACTCACCCCATGCTACATAAGCAATGCTGGTTCTTCTGCTGACTCACCCCATGCTACATGAGCAATGCTAGTTCTGCTGACTCACCCTCTGCAACATCAGCGCTGCTAGTTCCTCTGCTGACCCACCCCATGCTACATGAGCAATGCTAGTTCTTCTGCTGACTCACCCCATGCTACATCAGCACTGCTAATCCATGTAGTTATTACTGCTAGTGCTAACTTATCATGTGCTGCCTGGGGTGGCAAACTGGCTCAACTGGTAAAGCGTTGGTCCCCAGATCAGGAGGTCGGCGGTTCAAATCCCACAATCAGTCAAATATTAACTTGTCTGTTTTTGGCCGCTGTAACTTGTTGGGTTGGTGTCAGTATGTGACCGGCTGAGACAGGAGTCCATGTCTCCCCCCCCCCCTGTTTTGTGTGTGGCAGCAAATAAAATTGTCAGACGTCATATATATTGCTGACGGACGTTAACCCATGAACTGGTGACGGCCAATATGTAGTTTTTGTGGTGTAACTGCCTACCTGATCGGTCGTTAATAAATTCCTTTAAAACCCCTTCATTTTGTCAACAATGGCGTGGGAATGCACAGTTTTCCTCTAACTTAGATAAATTTACTTCCAGAAACAGCAAAAGTCTTTTGTAAACTTTTGTGAACGTAAAAAATAACTAAACAACATGATCAATGTTCGTTGCCATCCGCCTATTTTCGTTTAAAATGGATGAACAAACTACTAGACCTAGTGATATACAATCTAGAAAAAGGCCTAGAAACATTTTTGAAAGTTTTGGGAATGATTGAGGCAGGAGACAAAAGTTTTAGAAAATTATTGAGGTAGGAGACAGTTTTGAATTGGACAAAGAGAGTGATACTGACTGTGAAAGACAGTGATTCTAATCTAAATCTAGACCAACCTTTAGAGTCCGCAATCAGCACCCCCGCCTACCCCATCCTGGATTACATAAGCAGTTGAAGCAGCAAATAAAGAAGTAAGCTATGTACATTGTATCTATAAAAAAAAATTATGTTCTCAGTTGAATTTCTTTTCCATTGGTGCTGTTACAATGATTTTTTTCATGTTTTTGGCTATCAGTTACTGCATGAGACTGTAAAAACAAATGAGCTTTAATTGTTTGCATGGCCAAACTATTACAACTTATACCTTTTCTAAAAGGTAAATGGTCAGGCTATGCAATAAAAACATTTTCAAATGAATTGGTAATGTCTCGTAAGATCTACACCTCAATAAAGTTGAGGGAAAATTTAACTGTTATGCAATTGTTACATCTCTCAAAGTCAAGGTCACATACATTTTTGTGTGTGTAACAAAACATATATTTGGATAATCCATTCAATATCCTTTTAGAAAATGAATGGTTTATTGTGTATTTTAAATTGCTGCCTATCAAGTCTTTACATCCACTATTCTACACCAATATGTCCCCCACACTACAAATTATGTAACATGCAGCAGTTTGCGCCTAAACCAACCATACTCAACTCATGTGCTACGTAACTCATTATGTGCTATTTGTGCGATGTTTGTTGTTCTGCGAACTTACCCCAATATTCAAGCCTTGCATGTAGACTTGAGGAATATTGAGCTTGTCCCCTTCCAGTCGTTCCTGGAATTCTTCCTGAAACTGGGGCAGCTGAACATCCCGCTCCTCGTAGACAATGCAGTGGTGTTGTAGCAATAACCTGACCAGCATGCATCTGAAGTTCGTCAGCTCATCAAGGGTTCCTTCACTGGAGGTGTACAGAACAACCATCCATTTTTCTTGGTGTTTTGAAGCCTTTAAAAAGGAGATGTGTTCTGTTAATAAAGGCACTGCAAAAAATGTACATGTTCATACAAAAAATAAAGTGTCGTAATGCTAGGAAAGTGTACACCAACAACCTGAAAATTGTAGCAGACAGAAAGTATACTGGCCACCTAAAAACTGTTGGCTATAGAAAATTGTATATCTACCACACAAAAACTGTAGCAGCGAGTTGGGGAAATGTATATTAACCACCTGAAGCTGTAGACAAACAATTTACGCTAAGCTGGTAAGTATAGGTGGGCTTCATTTAAGTGGGCCCTATGCATGAAAACCTCCAAGTAAGTGTGCGACTCCAATTCTTGATTATTGTGACTTAGTAAGTCAAAGTACCGGTATTAAAAACATAGAGATACTTCTTCAAAAACTAGAGGAACAGCAGGCTTTTTGCCACAAAACAGACAAGATAAATGCCAGTTTTTGGACAAGGGGTACAAATAACATGCTTTGATAAGGCACAATGTATTGTGAAGTTTGTCTTTTATTCTGTTTTCTGCTGCCCTGCAGTGCTATCATCTTAAACTTTTGCTGCTGTTTCGAACATCTCACAGAATTGACAGATAAAATACAAAGAAGTCACGTGAGTGTGTGTGTGTGTGTGTGTGTGTGAGAGAAAGAAAGAAAACAGAGAGAGGCAAAAATTAGAATGGTGAAAAAGGATGAGAGCATTAGAGAGGACAGAAAAAAGTCAACATTTGAGGGATGGAGACAAATAGATAGATAGATAGAGAGAAAGAGGGACATAAATAGGGGGACGGTGGGAGAGACATAGAGTTTTTTTTTTGCCTGAGTCTACAAAAACACAATCCTCTTGATTTGGCTATCTCGGATGAGGTCAATATTTCCATGAATTAAACACACCTATGATACTTTCAACGCATTCCAATGAAGGGTAAAAAAAATGTTTCTTAAACTAAACATTGCCTGAATCTAAAAAGGCCCTAAGCATATACATCACACAAACAGCTGTTACCTTTTCCATAAATTTAGAACTCTTGACATGATTTTCTAGCCACTTGACATAGTTCTTTGTTTGAGGCCAATCTTTTTCTAGGGCTTCCCTTATAAAATTAGAAGTTTTCACCAAAGATTCTAAAAAATCATTATCCGATACATTCTCCATTGAGTGCATTTGGTTATACTCAAATTCTTTTGATGATCTGAACCTTTCAATATCTAATTTCACCAAGCTTCCACGTCTCCCATCAGTTGAGCTGTCAATTAGTGAAAGAGAGTGCCTCTGCATATCATTGGGAGTCTCTTTCACCAGGTGGGAAAGAAGATACGGTGTTGCCTCTGAAAAAGTGCTCATTTGTGGTAAAAGTGCTTCTCCTCTCTCGCCTGTCTGGTCTTCTTCAGTAACATGTAAACAAAGTGACAGGCGTCGTCGGAGCAAGTTGTTAACATCAGCCACATTCATGACGGCAAAACCTGTAGAGCTCACGTCCGTTTCCCACGCTTTTTTGCCATTGCTTATTAAAATGCTTTCTTCTGGTGAAGGCAACGAACAAGTAACAGGATTTTTCTCTCTCAAAGACTTTAAAGTTTTCCCACCCCATTGTCTCTTCTCAATGGGAACCAAATATCCAGTTTCCGTGTATGGTTTTTTGATAAACCACCCGTAATCATGTTTGTTTTTATTTAAATCAGGATTATTAACCTCTTCTTTACAGCAAAAACAGCAAAAGAAGCATATGCTATCAGAATTTTCTTCATATTCGATGTCTTCAATTTGCATTTAGATAAATTCATTTAAAAAGTTTAGATCGCCCAACGTAATAAAAACATCGCTGGGTTTTCCACACACTAGGAGTGATGTTACATCGTGTTCTGACGTTTGATTTCCGTGCTTTCCTGATAAATGTCATCTATTTTGGGGCTTTTCTGTCGATCTGTTAAAAAAATTTTAAAAAGAGAAAAAAAAACAAATTTTGATATCATAATAAGCAATACATACATATGTCAAATTTCATAAAGTTAATCATTTCATAATTTAGATGAATGCTCAATCGTTTTTTATACAAACAGCTATCAACACTTTTTTTTTTATAACAAGGAATAACTACATGTAGTTTTTCATCTAATCAGTTTTACTATCATATAATTCTTTTTGTTTTCCTGTCATTGACTCTTGTAATGTGAAAATTGGCTAATCAAACATAACTAGACAGAATTATTTTACTGCCTCTATGGATAAACAGTACCCATTTCTTGATCTAGTCAGGAGACATGCATGCCTCAACTCAGAGAGATACACCAGGGAGTGGGCTAGTTTGGAAAAGTCAGACGAAATGACAGTTGGGCACTGTTGTTTGATTTAGTTTGGTTGGTTTCTTAACCCAATAAGCGTGGCGCGCCAGTTGACTGCATCGCTATGAAAGAACTATTGGTTTCGCTTGCAGCTACTTCACTGACTTAGCACCTCCCAACCGGGCGCTGCTGCTGATGTGAATGGGTGTGCAATGAAACCAATGAGTAGTTTGGAGGATTCTCATGCTCCCAGTCACATTATGAAGGTTATATCACAGATGACAGCCTGGATTTCTAACTAAGAAAAATAGAGATCTTGGGTAACCTGGCGGTGTTTAGTCCCTGTGTATACAGACAATTGGACCATTGATGTAGGGAAAGATGGTGATGAAAGCCATGCTTTGACTGATCCACATAGAAGTGTTAAACGCCGCCCCACTGAGGCACATAGACATACAGGCACACACACACACACTGATGTGACACAGGCCTTCTCCACTTTGCATGTTGAACTCAGGTCTGTTCTGCTTGTGTGACTGTGGGCTTGTTTGCAATTGGCTCACTTTCACTGTACAAAAATTGCTGGTGCTTTGCTTGATAATCTTTGATCAGTGGGGCTACTGTCTTGAGTATGTTTCATTTTCATAGCAGACCATCCATTCTCCACTTGCCTCATGGGGGAGATCAGCCAGTTTTCTCTGCATTTTAAGTTTTTCTTTTTTGAAAGATGGCAAGGGCTTTATTATGAGTGATCTTGTTCTTGTCAGACAGATCTAGGTTCAGGGTGCCATTTGCTTTGCTACAAAGTTTTTAAATTAAAATTAATTCCTCAAACTTTATAGTATATAGTAAATTATGGAGATGTGTCTGAATTCTTGTGGGATTGATACTTTTTCAGATAGGAGAAGCACACAGTTAAAAAATGACTTTAGGGAGAGCATCAGCACTAGTACAATAATTGTGTGTGTGTATTATATCTAATAAGCCAATGAGCAACCAGCTTTTTTCAAATTAGCAACATGTATTAGAACATAAAATTTTGCGGAGACAAAACATAGGCCTAGACCTAGATTCTAATTGTTATGTATTTCACTCGCTTACCTTCTCGTCTACGTTTCAATTGTAGTCTTTCATCATCATCTTTGCTCCTGCGTGTTGAAACTAACCTACAAAGCTGAGATACCTAAACAGAAACAAAATTTCGGCAAAAATTATTAACTTAGAAAGTTCTGTAGGCTACTTAAAAGAAAACAAAAAACAGTCAGGGTTGAGTTTGTTTTTATGGCAGGTCAGCACAGTAACGGCTATATTATTGTACCGATGATGTCCTCAGACAGTTCATACATTATGCTAGTAGCAATGGTGACCCCTTTATGATCTCTCTGAGTGGTAAAACTAGAAGCATAAAAAAGGGTGATTAAAAGTAAAGGTTATATACAGCAGTTTAAAAGAACCATGTGAAGGATTATAAATCACAGTTAAATTTTAGTTTATACACCAATGTCCTTCAGATACCTCAGTAGGCCCTGAGGACTAACATTTATATGCTCTCTAATGGTTTGGATGCCAGATGCAGATTTCTTTCCTGCTAAAATAGCGGACTGTCAACCAGTCAGTTATGGGAGCTATTGAGAGCGATTTATCTATGATACATCTAGTGCATTTGGTTTCTATTTAGGTTTGTTTCAGAGCATTGGAACTATTTTACAAGAGCATAGCTGGCAAAGGAATCAGTGATGACATTAACAGAACCAAAGATAAGGAAGGCTTTTAATTGTTGTATAGTCTGCATTGATCAGAAAAACGTTCCCAATCTATCTAATAACATTGAGTCCTCTCTTCCTTCGAGTACTGATCTAGATCTAGAGATCTAAAATATAGTCTGGATCTAATCTAGATCTAGATCTAGATTTTTAGATCTGAATAAAAATACATGATATTTATTAGAAATGAAACCTAGTGGCATTTATAACACAGCTCATACATCATCGTTGGGGGAAATGTCGTTACATATTTTCCAGACAATCGCTGCAATTAGTGCGGTTGAGGATATAACAAGAAAGCCAATGCCGAACTTCACCCGGTCCATTTCTCCATTGGGCATGCCCTAACTTAGTCTAGTTTTTAACTCAACTTACTCAAGATTTATAAAACGGATGCAAATAACTTTTTTGTTCTTCCCCTGACAACATTATAAAAAGTGTTATTGCCCTTGTTGGTTTTTTTTCAACTGTGATTAACAAAACAAATACAAAAAAGGATAATTATGTTTAATGGATGACAATAATAATATCACGTGAATAATTTAAAATAATGCATAGGTTTAAAGAAAAAAAGGAGAGGGTTTGAAAGGCGTGTTTCTATGACGCCTGTAGGCCTAATAATAACGCTACCTCACTCACAAAAATAAAGAAATCATCACTGAATTAATTTCAGTGGCGAGCACTACCAAAATTAATATACATGGACTAGGTCTACTACATTATCAGAGCATGCAATTAATTTTGTTGCAATGTCAATCTTGTGTTTTGCGTTGTTTTTTTTTTCTTTTCTTTTTTTTTCTTTTTAATTGTTGTAACATCCATGCCAATACAACTACCAAACACATGTGATTTCCTTCCTTTGATTCATCATCAAACGAAAAGCTAGAGGGAAATGTACACTGTAAGAAACAGACCTCTTTCACTAGGCTTTCAATATATATCAAATTCTTTGTCATCTAAATTTGTTGGATTCATAAATCATACAAAATTGCGATGCAGTCATTGTTCACACGTGAAACAAGTGTAAACGCATTCTTCACGCTGGGGAAAGGTGGTTCACAGATTTACATGTATAAGCTTCATTCCCCGTAACAAGTGCCGCATTTCCGAGAAAGGGGAAGCCCGTCCTCTTAGTCAGAGGCATGCCCTAGCACCCACGCATCTACATGTAAAATGATACATGACGTATATTGTACATTTAAGCAATGCACCAATAACTTAAAGAACTTTATAAAAAAGAATAGATATAAATAACAACTTTTGTCTGCTTGTCTCTATTTCCACCCCACCCCCTCTATTACTTTGTCCATCATTATCTCTGACGTATGTTTTTTCCCCTCTTTGTCCTTTTTTTTTTACCTGTCTGTCGATCTGTTTGTCTCCATTACTCTGTATGACGTATGCCTTTTTGTTTCTCTCTCCCATCTTCCTTCATCTTTATATTCTCTCTTTTTCATCTTAGGCAAATTGAAAAATAATACCACATTATTATTACCACTTATCCATAGACATACAGGCACACACACACACACTGATGTGACACAGGCCTTCTCCACTTTGCATGTTGAACTCAGGTCTGTTCTGCTTGTGTGACTGTGGGCTTGTTTGCAATTGGCTCACTTTCACTGTACAAAAATTGCTGGTGCTTTGCTTGATAATCTTTGATCAGTGGGGCTACTGTCTTGAGTATGTTTCATTTTCATAGCAGACCATCCATTCTCCACTTGCCTCATGGGGGAGATCAGCCAGTTTTCTCTGCATTTTAAGTTTTTCTTTTTTGAAAGATGGCAAGGGCTTTATTATGAGTGATCTTGTTCTTGTCAGTGCGTAGTGGGGAAGTTCGGCTTTCTGAACGCGGACTGCGTAGTGGGGAAGTTCGGCTTTCTGAACGCGGACTGCGTAGTGGGGAAGTTCGGCTTTCTGAACGCGGACTGCGTAGTGGGGAAGTTCGGCTTTCTGAACGCGGACTGCGTAGTGGGGAAGTTCGGCTTTCTGAACGCGGACTGCGTAGTGGGGAAGTTCGGCTTTCTGAACGCGGACTGCGTAGTGGGGAAGTTCGGCTTTCTGAACGCGGACTGCGTAGTGGGGAAGTTCGGCTTTCTGAACGCGGACTGCGTAGTGGGGAAGTTCGGCTTTCTGAACGCGGACTGCGTAGTGGGGAAGTTCGGCTTTCTGAACGCGGACTGCGTAGTGGGGAAGTTCGGCTTTCTGAACGCGGACTGCGTAGTGGGGAAGTTCGGCTTTCTGAACGCGGACTGCGTAGTGGGGAAGTTCGGCTTTCTGAACGCGGACTGCGTAGTGGGGAAGTTCGGCTTTCTGAACGCGGACTGCGTAGTGGGGAAGTTCGGCTTTCTGAACGCGGACTGCGTAGTGGGGAAGTTCGGCTTTCTGAACGCGGACTGCGTAGTGGGGAAGTTCGGCTTTCTGAACGCGGACTGCGTAGTGGGGAAGTTCGGCTTTCTGAACGCGGACTGCGTAGTGGGGAAGTTCGGCTTTCTGAACGCGGACTGCGTAGTGGGGAAGTTCGGCTTTCTGAACGCGGACTGCGTAGTGGGGAAGTTCGGCTTTCTGAACGCGGACTGCGTAGTGGGGAAGTTCGGCTTTCTGAACGCGGACTGCGTAGTGGGGAAGTTCGGCTTTCTGAACGCGGACTGCGTAGTGGGGAAGTTCGGCTTTCTGAACGCGGACTGCGTAGTGGGGAAGTTCGGCTTTCTGAACGCGGACTGCGTAGTGGGGAAGTTCGGCTTTCTGAACGCGGACTGCGTAGTGGGGAAGTTCGGCTTTCTGAACGCGGACTGCGTAGTGGGGAAGTTCGGCTTTCTGAACGCGGACTGCGTAGTGGGGAAGTTCGGCTTTCTGAACGCGGACTGCGTAGTGGGGAAGTTCGGCTTTCTGAACGCGGACTGCGTAGTGGGGAAGTTCGGCTTTCTGAACGCGGACTGCGTAGTGGGGAAGTTCGGCTTTCTGAACGCGGACTGCGTAGTGGGGAAGTTCGGCTTTCTGAACGCGAACTGCGTAGTGGGGAAGTTCGGCTTTCTGAACGCGAACTGCGTAGTGGGGAAGTTCGACTTTCTGAACGCGAACTGCGTAGTGGGGAAGTTCGGCTTTCTGAACGCGAACTGCGTAGTGTCTACCAACGGCCTTACAAAAAATCCATGCACTGATGCATTATGCAACATGGTAATGTTAATCATTGCCTTTCTTAGAAACAAAATACTTTAAATGCACAGATTTTTTCATTGATTTTTTTTACGACAGTACACTGCTCTGATACACGTACCATGTTTAATTATTTTTTTCTTTCTATCTAACTATGTACAAAAATACCAGAAAATTATTGGATTTTCCCCCACCCAAAAATTATATTAATTGCAAGAATAAATGAAGTTGAAAAGGGATTACAAAATGAAAGTTGGTATTGCAATCTCCTAAAGGGAACAGAATGATCATAAATAAATGTGATGTGATCTCATGCACAGGATATTGCAAATGCAAAAAAAAAAAAAAAAAGGGAATACAAATGTTCTTGCAAGCACAATCATAAGGCCACCATTGTACATGAACGAATAGTAAAGCTAGTTCAAGTGTTCCAAATTGATACCTTTATTACCTACGACTTTGTAAACATAACGCCTATGTGCTCAACTGTGTGTGACAACGAGTTAAAACAAATACAATTGCTGAAAAAATTCAGAATATTTAATAATACTACTATAACATGTCCTCTTTTTATATTGAGTGTGTGTGTGACAAACAGATTGTAGTCTGAAATTATCATGAATATAACTATATAAGCACAACAATCTTATATTAGCTAGTTTACAAGTGTGACACAGTAGTATGCAGTAATAAAGTACACTAGATATATTTTTACACCTGCTGTGTGTAGTAAAAACGGATCCTTTGATTTTTTTTAGAGAATCAAATTCAAAGAAGATTCCATAAATTGAACCTGCCGTATGATAAGTTAATATGGTACACCTCACGACAATATCTCTTGAAGTAGATCCTAATGCTAGTTAAGCGATTCAAGTGTTTTGGATGCAAGTACATGTATTAACTCTTTTTTTAAAGATGGTCGCTATATACTTTCCAAATCACTGATACATTTTTCAGGTATTTGGTAGAGTGTACATTATTTTTCTACAGCCTTCAGGTGATTGATACACTATGCTTTTTCAAGAAACGCGCTTTTGGAAAAGTTTAATGCTGTAAACAATTTTGTGAACAATGATGTACAAATACTGGACCTCTACTTCTTTCACGATGTAACTAAAACGTTTTTTTTGTCCTGCAAAGTTGCAATACATGAGTTTCTGTTGTCAACAGATGCTGTATTTTTTTAGCATTTCTTACATTTGCCATTTCTGCATCCCTTATTTGTGTTCTCTTTCATGACTCTATAGGTTTACGTGTTGAGTTTTCGAGCAATATGTTCAGTGGAATCTGCTGAAGATAAACATCTTTTGGTGGTTTGTTTTAATTTTTATCCCAGGTTTATAAAAACAGTGACTGTAAAGTAAAAAAAAAAAAGAGAAGTGAATTGGTGCTTTGTAAATAGTTAACATAAATGATGAAACCTTAATATACTGTTAGTGTTAATCTCAAGCTGATTCTACTGTAGTTTAGTGGTTAAGCAAGCTTAATCTTGGCCAGGTAACTGATATGGCACAAGTTGAAACTTCATCCCTGTTATATGGATTTTTTTCTGTCTTTAATTTTTAAAGTATGATCGTTTATCTAGGTTTGCAATTGTTAATTTGTTGGATTTTTTTTTTACTTTGGTCTTGTGTGTAACACATAATATTATATTTCAACATCCAAATTCTCATTTTTCTAGATACCAACAGAGGTGACTGTAAGTCCATATCTTGCTCATCACAGGTAACTGACAAGTCAAGCCAAAGTGTGCATTTCATTTTTATCAACAACACGGTACACCATACATTTCTTCACAAGAAAGCAAACATACACGTAATGACTTTTAACTCTGTAACTTTAATTATTGTAATAGTCCATTTAGTAATCATTAACAATCATAACAATGGCCCTTCCGTATCAGAATTAGTATGAGCATTTAATTCAATCACACTCCACAAGGAATTGAAGTGAATAATTTATTACGACTCGGAAGATTCAGACAAAACACAAATGTTTGGCGATGGTAACAATGGAACAGACACAGCACTGGGAGTTTGAATAATTTAAATTTGCAGATAGCTTTCGATATGCCTAAATATAATTTAACACTATTCTAGGAGAGGGAATACTTTACTTACCTGCTATTTACAAAGCAACCATTAAAAAATTACAAAATTTAGTAGGCATTGCACAATTCAAATGAGAATTAAAGAAAACTACATAAGATAAATACTGTATAATATTTTCATAAAAAAACAACAAAACATGACTCCAAGTTAGACCAAAACATGTTAATCAACCCCCCACCCCCTCCCCTCCTAAAAAAAAACAACCAACAACAATAAACACACAAATAACCCAAATATATGTATAAAAACATTTCAAAACAAAACTGGGCTTGATTTCATAACATATGAACATACAACAGTCCAATTGTTGTTCTTGGCTATATATACAGTCCAGTCTAGCAAGAAGAGAATAGTGCAAATTATTTCCAGGGTTTGAATGATATGTAACCTTATTAAAGAAAACTACTAGTAAACCTAAAGAGAGTAGCCTGTGGATTGACTCTAGACTACCAATTTTAAAAATTACATCTATAAGAGTAAGATCAAAATTAGAATAGGATAGACAACTTTATAATAATAATAATAATAACAATAATAAAACAGGGCATACGTGTGTGTTTGTGCCTTCACTTATACGCGAAAGGAAAAGGATCAAGATGCATTTTTTTCTGTTTTTGACTTTAAGTCTCTTCTGCAGTAAGCGATAAATTTCAATTCCTAAGATTTCTGGAAACTCGCCGCCATATTTCGCAGCCTGTGCACAATATTTTGGAGTGCAAATGGATGCTCTTTGTACACTTCCGAATTGCTGTTCATGCTTCTGCGAACCCCATATTCTGTGGCAGGAACCGACTGGGTTGCGACGTTCACGAGTGAAGACAGTAATCATTGGGCGAGGAAATAGGCTACGGTATAGCAGAGCTGGGGGACTAGGCCGGTCTCGTAATAAATAAATAAATAAATAAATAAATAAATAAATAAACAAATAAATAAATTAATTAATTAATAAATATATAAATAAATAAATAGAATAAATAAATCAATAAGTATATTATATGAATGTGTGTGCCTGTGTCTGTGTGTGTATCACTGAAACACCAAAATGCCCCCTTCCCGGGTTTAAGGTGACGTACGATGCAGACACTGAGGTATGGTGCCAGGTGTCAGATAGGGCTCTAACCTGGTAGGGGCTAGCGCTAGTTCTACCTGGCGGATATTGCGCGCTGATCTACGGGTATGGCGCGGCTTCTAATCAGAAGGTTGGCAGTCGATCCCCAGTCCAACACACATATAGACACAAGTTTGAGTTGAACTTGAAGCCAGTAATTAAAACTTAGAGAAACAAAACTCAGTCCGTCCTGCGAAATTCACCAAACACAACAACATTGGAATGCTAAGCATGAAAAGAACATGAACATGGCAGTACTTGAAAACACAACCGAAATAAAATAAGGGAAAGAAAAGCCCCACCCTTCCGCTAGTTTTTCTTGTTGATTCTGAGGCAAGCACCATTGTGGCATAAACAAGCAGAAAACATGAATCTAATTTTGTGTTCAACTGTTGATGTTTACCCAAACACAAACCTCATGAAAAAACACATACACAAAACAGAACATATCATTACATACACAAAAAAAAAGGGAAATATCTTTAACTGGTAGGCATGTATAAAAATTGTTTCCAGAACATATATACTATAAGCATTTATTTAAAGTTCATTTTTACCTTGACTCTGGAGGAGAAAGAGATATTATACACTTTAGTCTCTTTTTGGAAGAGGAAGGAGACACATGGCCAATATTTTATGGCCTGATCTTGGACTACAAACATTTATAGCTTAGCAACATCATCTCCAATACTCATTATGCAATTCAATGCAATCAGGCAAATTTGTTTTCATAGTATCAAAAGAAAATAATACAGATGTGATGGAAAAGCAGGAGTGTCATCAATATGGTGAAACTTTACTCTGCCTTTTTCTCTGTGTCGGTCTTCTCTTCATCTTCCGTGTCACTGTACTCAGTGGGCTGCTCTCCTGGCTTCAAAAGCTTGCCCACATACACATACTTTTCTGATGGTCAAAAAATAAAAGAAGCAAATTCACATGGTTCTCAGTGCTTTTTTTTTAAATTTCAGAATACTGATCTTTATATATTTACATAGATATGGAATATTAAAAGTTTTTAATATTTTTGTTATAGGAAGGATATTTTGATTACACCCCCTGGTTCTCCTACAAAGTTTTACTTAAGTCTCATATCAAATCCACATTGGCATTTTGAAGTAATTTGCAAGTGAGTGTGCGAAAATGTTTTATAAATCTTAGAACTCACAGTGTAGCACATAATCTAATGGTATGGACATGACAAGCTCAACCCCCAAAACTATATATTACACATTTTTACTTGGAACTTTGTAGGTTAATCACTATTTTTTATAATATATTAGTTGCAGAATTTTTTCTGTAAAGTAGATCTCATACAAACATACTAACTGTCACTCAAAGCTCTGTAGATCATTTTACAGCTATATGGCAATTAGAACCAAAAAGTGGAGCGGCTGTTCAAATAATTATTACACCATTTTGGGGACTTGACCCCCCCCCCCCCCCTCCCAATCCGTAATATTACATTTTTACATACCCAGTACTATTTTTTAACCTCACTAGTAAACCTATAATATAGAATATATTAAGTAATACAGCATGTTTTATCTTAAAATAGACATAGGTTTTATTGGAAACAATGTACCAACGTAAACAAACACTGGGTGAAATTGAAACTGAAAGTTAAAGTTGGACTGGTTTGCCAGGTTTAATTCTAAAAGATAGCCAAAAATTAAACACTGAATAAAATATTCTGTAAATATAAATGAAAATGTAATAATAAATGACAAAGATGTTTTTTTTTTCTCTTACAGCTACCCAACTATTTTACCTCACAGGGAACAAAAAGTGTAATGGTACACATGGTGACAACCCCCCCCCCCCCCCCACTTCCAAGGTGTAATAATGTATTTGAATGGTCCCTAATTTATCTAATTTATGGGTCATACAAATGTTTGTTAGGTAGCAAGCTGCAAATATTGAAACTGATCCTTCGAATTGTTCGGACTTAAATTGACTGTATCCATATTTTCCTTTGTCTTGTACTTGTAGATGTATCAGAGTGGGAACATACTTTACGAAGTCCAAAGAGAACACTAATTTTAAATCTATTTGAAAATTAACCAGACTTTGCTCACCTTGAAACTGCATCTCCCATTCTCTGACTGACTCCATCTGGAGACTGTTGAGATCACTGAGGTCATCGTATTCACTCTTCAAGGCGTCCTCTCCAAGAGAGAATGTGGCTAAGGCTCTGGAGGCATCATGACCAGCAAACAGTCCATAAGGGCCACCTGTAGGTGAAACATTTTTATTATCAGGGCCTGTATAAAACTCTCCATTAGCTTAGTAAGTTTTATCTTAAGAAGCTCTCAGCGCGCTAAGTTTGATGCAACCGGTACCTTCACTTACTAAGTTGGTCTTTATCGCTAATTTATAAAAACCCTATCTTACAGCCGTTAAGACAATAACATAGCCAATCAGCGCAATGAAAACTTCTCAACTCAATTTTTAAAATGTGTAGGCCGATATACCATAAAATAAATCATAGGTTTTGTAACATGGACCTCTCATTTGGGAGACCAACACTCCACAACCTGCCCCTGTTCAGAGAGAAGATAAAGAGAGAAGGGGTTTGAGTGGACAGCCGCAAAGGAATGATCATCCAGTCTGAACTCTATGTGTGTTCTGAGTTGAGTTGGGACTTGGAATCTAGATCTGGATTAGGTGCTTGTGTCTACACTATATCTAGGCCATGTGTACTATCTGGCCTTTGCTCCTATTAACCTGAGGACAATGAGGGGAGGAAGGATAGTGGAGGATGAGAGAGAACAAACATTCTTGGGGTGTTGAGAGAGAAATAAAAAGAGGTAGGTTGGAAAGAGAAAGGGGGTACCGGAAGCTCTACACAATTTATTGTTGAAGTTTAACCAACCAGAAAATGACATTTTTGTACAGCCTATCTAAGCTTGATTTACGTCAAAATACCTGGTCCATAAAAGCGCTTTCCACGGGTCACATCAAACACTTTGCCGTTGACTGCAATCAGCACGCGGCCATCTGATCCTTTGCCGTCATACTCTCTCAACTGTTCGAGTGTGAAATCTTGCTTTTTCAGTGGCGGTAGCTCAGGTTCTTTGGCGATTGTCGGTCCAGTTGGGCGTCTGCTGGCAATAATTTTGTAGATCAAAAACCCGCAAATCGCCAGAAGTGCAAGGTTTAAAGGGCTACCGAAAAGTTCGTAACATATTCTTACAACTAAACTGCCTTCGCCTTGACCGTCGCCAGGAGCACTATCCGCCATCTTGTTATCATAAACTATCGAATATCGATATAGTTTCGACTGTAAAAGAGTACTCTATATCTCTAGTGTCGATATGATCTGATGGATATACATGTAATAAAAAAAATATGTGAGCTTCATCAGTATCCCTGCACAATCATGCAGTCATGTTGTAGACGATTGTACACACGTACACACACACACACAAATGCAATGAATGTGTTCCAGCCTCAATAATGATTCTCATCTAATGGTCAGGACACGAAAAGTCACTAAGGTAATTAGTGTTGCATCACAGAATATACGGGCGTAAAAACTTATGAGTGTATCGCCGTTGCTTTATTATTTATATAAAGTGAAGCATCTTCAGTTCAACCCATCATTATTTGGCCTATATTGATCTTGGTGTTTCATTAATCGTAATATTTTTGTCTTTGGTTGTTTTGTTTTTATGTATGTGATATATAATGCTCAAACATTGTGTCACGATTTTAATTCCTCTTGATACTTTGATCACTGTCCGTTTATACAGAGCGCGAACGCGGGTTTTCGTCCTGAAATGGTTGTCATTTCAAAGAGGAACCTTTCAATTAGTGTGCAAACGCGAATGCGAACAAACACTTGTTCGCTCAGTCGACCGCATAGAACGAATTCTTGAGAACCCCGTGTCGACTTTCTTGCTATCAAGTTGTTTTAGCCAATCAGCTAGTACCACCACCCTCGAATCATTTACGAAAATGGGAACTTGCAGTCATGGAAGAGAAAGTTGGACTGACATTTATGGGATCGAAATGAATTTCAATTTAATTTGCTGTTTCAACAATGGTATGGAACTTGAAAAGAAAATAACATAACTTTATGAACCAATTCATTAATTAAATACGTTTTAACTTTCATGTCAGCAGTCTTCATAATGACGCCATTTTAGCTCTGAAAAAAATATATAATGGAATCACGATAGTATGAGAGCTGTCATCTCCTTGATGTCTGTTCCATGATTCAGAAATAACAAAATGACCAAAAATTTAACTTTCACAAGAAAGTGACGATCCGTCTCGAAATCCGTATGGCCTGCGCGGTTTTTCGCGTTCGCGTTTTGCGCTCTATTTGAATGACTGAACAGCTAAAAGGTTGCGTTGGCCGCGTTCGTGCTATGAACGGACACTCATAGGCGATCGAAATATTTTTCAATATATATACAAGTATGTAACTTTTATGTCGATGTTTTGCAGCTATAGGCTACAATGTCTTGAAATAATTTTAGTTTATAAACTATCGATACAATAATAGTTCGATATTTCTCACGTAACTTGCAATGAATCTCACAATAACACGTAGGCCTAAGGTCTTGCACTAATCTTGAAGTGTAACCGTACGCCTATCCTAAAATGAAAAAAAAAATGTTGGGGGGTGGGGGGAAACAAAAGTATGTTCCTGACGCTTTTACCGACATAAAAAACAATAAGCTTGGTGAAAACGGCACCAAAGACCACAAACAAAAAATCAGTTGAAACGTGCTGAATTTATTAACACGATTGTGATCACCCCAGACCTTTTTTACAACATATTTTTTTAAACCAACCAATGGTTAATCTTTTTATTTACATTGTTATAATTGATACATACATACACATTTAAGTCAACACACACAAATGTCAACTTTAAAATGGCAATAAAGGGTGTCCTCAAATAAACATTGTGGGATTTTTTTTAAACTGAACACTCCCCAAACCACAACTATTACAAAAATCACACACTCTTCAAACCGGACACTCTCTCCAAACCACATCTTCTCAAACCACGCCCTTTCATCAAGCCACGCCTTCTCTTCAAAGAAGCACATTTCCTTCAAACTGGACACTCTCCCCAAACCACACCTTCTCCTCAAACCAAGCCTTCTCTTCAAAGAAGCAAATTTTCCTCAAACTGGACACTCACCCTAAACCACACCTTCTCCTGAAAGAAGCACAGTCTCCTAAAATTACACATTCTCCTAAAAGAACTACAATCTTGTCAAACCACACATTCTCACCAAAGAATCATAATCTCATCAAACCACATTATTACTCTCGAAAAAGCACATTTTCCCCAGATGAAACCTTGTCCTCAAACTGGACACAATCCTCAAATCATACCATATCCCCGAAACGTGCATTCTTCTGATACATCCTACTATATTATTCTTGTTCAATTGATACGAAGTTAGACACGAACACTCTTCAAGCCAGCCATACATCTGTGTGCATGTATTCTCACCAAGGGGGGGGGGGGGGGGGTGATCCAGGGGTAGAACATCAGCTTCCGACGCAAAAGGTCCCGAGTTTGAACCCTGGCTGTTGGATCCCTACATTGCACTCTAGGTTTCACAAGAACAGTACTGTGATGTCGCAATCGCAAGGGGATATTTAACTGCTGACTTCATGCTTTTGGTGGCGACAAAGGAAATATTAGGCGTAGGCCTATTCCTTTTTAACACAAGTCATTATCATTGATTTGCTGATTTGAAGCAGTAGGCCTGCGTGTATAGCCTATCAAGATTCAACACTGACCACAGCCTTGAAAATTTACATGCGCGATGTGGTCACTGGTAATATCAGAGACGATCTATAGCGAGACGCTGCATGAAGGCGAATTTGCGTATACATGTATAGTTCAACCATCTGTCAGCAAAATTAAGGCAGCGAAATTCCACAAGGCCTTGGCACCTCAAGCTTTGCAATGTATCCTGCAGCGCCCCTAAACATCTTCAAAACAACAACAGTAACAACAACAAAAACAAAGCAAAAAACAAAAACAAAACAAAAACAAAAACACCCCAAAAACAAACAAATAAAAGAAAAACCACCAATGTAAAACATGGCTATTTGCATAAACAGTTGCAAAAAGAGTTTGTGTGTGTGTGTGTGTGTGCAAAAAGTGCTACCAGAAAAACAAACAGTCAACAAACAGTAGATACTATGCCACGTTTTTCCCAAATCGCTATTAAGCGGTAGCCTACATGTACTTCGCTCATTATTTATTTACTTTTTTGTTTTATTTATTGCTTAGTTTTTATTCATAGTTTGCTGTTTATGCGGGTATAAACTATTTAGAGTTTTGTGTAAATAAAATTTGACAAGGAAAGGTTGATTGAAAAAAAAACAATACAATCAATTTTGATTATAAGAAAAAACGAACGGTTGAAGTCAACGTTCCTTCTTTAATCCATATTAAAAACGCCCTCAGTTATGCCTGCAACTGCCGTAATGCCAAAATGACACCCCCAGCACGCGTCACGCAGCCTTGCCCTTTCGCACTTTGACGTCACTTTGGACACCATCTCGCTAATATCTAGAGTCTGTGGTAGTATCTTTGTGCTGATGCGTAATCTAGCCCGTAGGCAAAGAATGCAAAACACGTTCGCCATGATTCGATAAACTTTTTCTTACTTAGATACACCATAATTATCTCTTTTTGTTTGGTTGTCTGAGTTTCGGCTCCTTGATCAACTTGTACTCCGATTGTTGATATTTTCATGAGTAACAACAACAACAACAACAACAACAACAACAACAACAACAACAACAACAACAACAAAAAAAGAACAAATTAATGTCTTCTAAGTAGGCATTACACACTGCTACACACGATCTTAAAAGTATATTTATGTTTCTGATCGATCATAAAAATTGTAATGCGTTCTAGGGATTATGTTGGGTGTGGTTAGTTATGAGAACTAGACGGAGTTTGGTGAAGCAGGATAGTACACTTATGAGAAAATTTTTGACGAAATGACAACATAATGAAGAAGAATATGAACTATCTATGAAGAAGAATACACTGCACTACTATTACTGATTTGAAGTGGTTTTAACACATGTATTAATCAATTAAGCAGAGATTAAATCAGTGGATCAAGCTAGTTTGAAAATATAGTCTATGGGACAAAAAAAGCGTGAGAATGTGTAAAGTAGACGTATTATAGAATCATTCAGAGAAAGACAGAAACAAAGATAACTGAGAGAAGCTGAGGCAGACATATACATGTAATAAATTCTGTATTAGAAATCGAGAAAATTTCTGTGCACATGCCACATTTTGTGTGTCATCGTGTCATAGGCCTCTCCTCATTTGGACCACCTTCTTATTTGTTCATTGCCATTTTTTAGAGCCCATACCGTGGATGTTTTCATTTTTTTTTAGACTAAGACAGTAAAAATGGTCCTGTTAGTAGTAGGCCTACCTATATGCACTCACTGGTTCAAATGAAATTTTCGTTAACTTTACCATTGAAAGGCTCATATAATTTATTATATAATTACAACATAACAAAATAATTGCTCCAACCACAGACTGTCTATTTCTGTTCACAAAAGGATCAATATCGCTTTCCTACACTTTTGGTTTCCAGATAAAGAGAGAAGGAAGAGCTAGAGGTAGATCGTATGACTACACTGCATCTTTTTTGCCCAGAAGCTAACAGGACGTACGTAATGTACCGTAGTGCCAACTGATGGAAGAGAGCTAGACATAGCGGCAGTAGGGGCAACCATGCACTTTGGATCAAACGATGAGAGGTCAATGGCTCAACGTACGCTTAGTCCCAGCCTGTGCTAATTTATATCTTTTATAACTACCTAAAGTAAAAAACAATGAATAATTTCAGCATAATACCGCTTATCCGAACACTTCATCGGTCAAGGACGGAATTCGACATTACAATATCTAGGCTACTGAGTTTCTATTTAACTGGTCAATGATAATAATTCCACATATTACACCAATAGTCAATATTTTGGGAATAATCATCGGATGACAAAAATGAGATACATTTAACGGAACGTGTAGGCCTATAATATTGTACATGATTACATAAGGGTGTGCACTAGAGTTCATGTTGAGAGATATTTACCTATCTCGGTGCAAACAATTGAAACATACAGTATGAGTCATTTTCGAAATTGGGTTAATGACCAACATTTTGGAGATAAGAGTCAGCTTACGAAAATAACATTACATTTAAAACAACTGTTTGGGTTTTATCCGAAACATAACTAATTGTCAGCCATAATCAGAATGATCTGTAACTCTACACCCGAGCATATCAACCTGCCTGGCACCGCTCCAGACTATAATACACTGTATGTCAATCTGTCACTGACTCAGCCGGGAGGAACTGCGCAGTGTGTCTGTTTCGTTATTAACGATCGTGATGCATGTTTTAGCAATAATAATAATAATAATAATAATAATAATAATAATAATAATAATAATAATA